>OVBE01017126.1:0-10579 GCA_900406425.1 Iberis pinnata | reverse complement strand
TCCTTTTGTTAATGAAAATTCATTGGCTATCGACTTCTACTTCTGCTAATCCCAAATCATTAAAACTTTCCATAAACCTTATTCATAACATTCAATACTTATTATATTTTTTCTTTTTGTCAACTGAAGAAACTTAATAACAGTTAGTGGGTTACAACAACAGTAATAATTGTTTTTCAAAACAGAGCTCATAGACAGAGCAAGGGTAAAAAAACAGAGAAAAACACAAGGAACCAAAATTAAGAGGTAAAGAAGATCAAACTCTCATTTCTAATAGCATCTTCCAACCATGGAGGACAGACAGCTTGCACATATGATTGGAAATGGTTGGTTTGTAGAACACTTTTAGCTAGGAGAGTAACTTCTTTAAGGACAAAAGGGAGATTTGGTAAACAAGACCAATCTAAGAACCATAAAAGTTTTAGGTAAATTTCTGGAATTTTAGCCTTGAAAGCCAGCCAGTCCGGAGGTCGAATGACTGCGCTTAGCAGGTTTTTGGCATCAAAAGAAAAGGCCACCTTCTTGAATTTAAGATCTAACATATCCTGCAATGCCCGGAAGAGAATGGTGAGTTGTGCTTGTTGTTTGTCTTGGCATAAGGCAAAGGATCTTCTGCTGTGAAGAATTGCTTGGCCCTTATTATTCCTGACTATCCAGCCTGCTCCTGTTAGTGGAGAAGATGCACACCAAGAACAGCTAACTGAGCAATGGATCCAATCAGACTGAATATTGACACAGTGAAGCAGATTTGTGTCCTATTTATTGGGTTCCAGTACTCCCAACTCATAGGCATTAGAGGTAGCCAAATGTGCTGATGACCATAGATTGAACTCTTCTTCAATTTTTACTGGTGAATCTATAGGATTGAACTGCCTATCTGTAAGGGCTACAGCATTTCTGTTCTTCCACATATACCAACAAATCCAAGGGAAACCATACATATAGAAATTGGATAAGCCCCTGAAGTTCTTTAAAGAGAGGAGATAGCTTATGTTTTGGACTGTTGAGAATTGGCCAAAGCCATTTTCTGGAGTAGGTATGTGAAGCAATGCCCAGATTTGCCTAGCCATGTGGCACGAGAATAGAATATGATTTGTTGTTTCTGGCTCAGTCCCACAGCCTTGGCAGATATTAGGAATGTTCATTCCTCTTCTATTTAAAGCATCATCTGCTGGTATGGCTCGTTTACAGGCTTTCCAGAGGAATATTTTTATCTTCTAAGGTTCTTTAAGGGACTATAGCTGGTGGATGTATGGGTTGGGAGAGGGGAGAACTGCTGCTTCTCGAATTAGTACTTTTTTGGCCTCATTGAAGGCCATCCAATATCCTGTTTTCACATTATAGTCACCAGATTTGGTGTCTGCCCACTCTCAGTAGTCTTCTACTAATGATGCTGGTTTCATTCTCTGAATTAATTGAATATCTTGTTCAAATAAGCATTCCTGTAGTTTAGACGTCTTTCAAGTCCTAGTGGTTGGGTCAATGAATTCATCCACAGTCATCTCCACATTATATTTTGTTAACTAACGCTAATTTTGGTAGTGACAAAAAACGACAATATAATAAATTTGAGTAATTATTTGAAATATTATCATAAGAAATTTCAATTCCAAAAATATCGCACTCAAAAAATTTCCAAAAATGTTCCAAAAATATTATAAGTTAATTTTATAGGTTTAAAATTTAAAATTTAGAATTTAGATTTACTAAATAGAGTTTAAGGTTTAGTTTTGAAGGAGATAGAATTTGGTTTTGAAGTTTTAAGATTTAAATTTTAAATTTTAAAATTATTTCAAATTTGTGGTATTTTTGAAAAAAAAAATTTGTGATATTTTTTAAAAGATAATAATAATTTTAAAACTTTTTAAAATATGTGATATTTTTAGAATATATCCAATTTTTGTGGTATTTTTGAGAATATCTTTTAAATTTTGGTGGAATATTTTTTTCTATGTAATTTGTTTTCTTTTAATTAAGTCATATGCTTCAATCTGCGCACAAGGCAGGGAAGAGAGCGGCCGAACAATCAGGTAATGGCTTCTCCGGACAAACAACATCGTCGTCACATCACCGCCGAATTTATTCACAGTGCCGCCACCTCCATATCTTCCATCGTTCCTCTCTTCCCTCCGAAAACGGCGCCGTCTCGTGTATGCTTCCCACTTAGATTCTCGGTATCAGATGATGTCTCTTCCTTCGAACCGACGGTCAAGAGGACAACATCCTCTACCTCGTCCTCTTCCGGCCTTAATCCAACGATTAGGATTTCATCTCTCAGCTCCGATGGGAAGCGTGGTGGACCTGCCTTCGTCGGTCAGGTGTTCAGTATGTGTGACCTTACTGGGACTGGTCTCATGGCGGTTTCTACGCACTTCGACATTCCTTTTATCTCCAAGAGGTTACTATTATTCTTACCTTATTTCTCACTCGAATTTCAGTGTCGATTCAATTTCCATGAGCATAGATTATTAGTTCTTTTACTCTACCATGGTTCCATGTGTCTTTCCCTCAATTCTAGGGTTATTTTTAGATTTAATCAGTGGCTTCAAGATGCTGTTCACATATATATCTGACAACTCTCGTAGTTCTAATTTTCCAAGTGCTTTGAATCATGTCTATACAAAACACTCACCTACGACTCTCCATGTATGTGTTAGATTCAGTTAACGAAACTAGGATAAGATTTTAGACACTTATATTCCCAATTCCTTAACATTATATAGTGTCTCATGTTTGTTTATCTACTGATATGTAGAACACCTGAGTGGCTAAAGAAAATGTTTGCTACTATCACTAAGAAGAGTGCAAGGAATGGCCCCGTGTTCCGCTTTTTCATGGATCTTGGTGATGCAGGTGCAATGACAATTCTCTTTGTAAGCCTTAGCTTTTATTCAATAACAAAGTCTAGATACTGCTTGCTTCTGGTCTTGAATGAGGCTGAAATAATTTGAAATGTGTGGGACAATGGAGATTCTGAAGGCATCTTAACACTGTACCCTATGTTTTTCGGGTTTGGATAATCCCCTAAAATGATGTTTGTTTTCTCAGTTTCATATGTTAAAAAACTAAATATTCCGAGTGGAGTGGTTGGTGCTTGTCGACTTGATTTGGCATACGAGCATTTTAAGGTAGACTCTGACTCGAATTAGTATGTTATTATATACTACATAGTCTGTATTGTAGGAGACATTGAATTTAATTTGCTTCATTTTCTTCAGGAGAAGCCCCACTTATTTCAGTTTGTTCCAAATGAGAGACAGGTAAATCACGTCAGTGTGACATGCATTTCTTTGATCCTTTGATTATCATGTTTCTAATTTAAATGATTTCTGATTTGCAGGTGAAGGCTGCCAACAAACTTCTCAAGTCAATGCCATCAAATGGGAAAAAGCAAAAGGTGGAGGGCGTTCCTGTCTTCGGTGCTCAAAACTTGGACATTGCTGTTGCAACTGCAGATGGGATTAAGTGGTGAGCTTTACTGATGCGATACAATATGAATTTGGTAGGAAGTGTAAGTAATTTAGCTTGTATAATCTCCATGAAGTAAACTCCCTCCAAATTTTACTATCAGAATATGTAGCTTTTCAATTTTGTTGCAGTTTCATATGATAGTTGTGAAAATTTTTGGTTGAAGCATTTACCAATGGTATGAAAAATCCTGGGATTTTTTTTTGGAATCTGATTTGATCTAACTTTACCAGGTATACCCCATACTTCTTTGATAAAGCTGTACTAGATAACATTCTTGAAGAGTCGGTAGATCAACATTTTCATTCTTTAATCCAAACCCGACATGTTCAACGACGACGAGATGTTGTTGATGATAGCTTAGCCGCAGAGGTTATGGAAGAGATGGGAGATAGCATGCTAGAGCCGCCAGAGGTACACTGATTGATTCTTAATATGATAAAATAGTGATGTAAAAGTGGAAACAATTATATTGATAATGACTATTCTTGGGTATCATAATTTCTAAAAACCTATGGTTTTAATCCTCTTGTTAAACAAAGTGCAGGTTCAAGAAGCCATGGATGAGATTGGCAGTTCCGGAATTCCTTTGAGTGTTGTGGCAAAGGCTGCAGAGATTCAGCTCTTATATGCCGTTGACAGAGTACTTCTAGGTAGTAGATGGTTTCGAAAAGCGACTGGGATCCAGCCAAAATTACCTTATTTGGTCGATTCTTTCGAAAAAAGGTATTTTTCATCATGCATTGTANTTTCGAAAAGCGACTGGGATCCAGCCAAAATTACCTTATTTGGTCGATTCTTTCGAAAGAAGGTATTTTTCATCATGCATTGTGTTTTTTTTCTGTGCTTTTTACAATCTCCTCGAAGCTAGGTCACCAGCTAGATTACATGCAAGAAAACATTGGTCATTTGGTATTTTTATTAAAACCATAATGTCACATTGACAGCAAAGAAAAACCACCTAAATGACAGCAAGTTTTGTGATGTTAAAGAACAATTTGAAGTTTGGACGCATGGCATTGACTTTCAGTTGTGTCTGTATTGGAATTTTGTTGTATATCCGTGCAAGTAAAGCACTTTTTAAATGCCTCATTAATAAAACGTTTCTTTCTTCTCAGGAGTGCATTTTCCATCCAAAGAGCATCAGGATCATCAACTAGGTGTCTTGGTGATTCGGTACAAGCAGATACTTCTGCATCACTGCTTAACGTAGAAGTTGATAATTCAAGCGAAGACGCAAAACGACAGCAAAATCTCTGGTTTCCTTTTGGAAATTGGCTTAATCCCTCTGGATTGAAAAAAGAAGAAGCTCATCATAAAGATTCATCAGATCAAAGGTATTAACTGTTCTCAAACATTTGAAAACAAAAACAAAAGAGTTTAAAAATGGTAACCAAATAAGCTTTGCGGGTTTCAGGGATACGGAATGTAGAGAGAGAGAAATGCAAATGAGTCCTTTCTTACCAAAGATAACAATGGTAGGGATTTCAACAGGAGAGGCTGCACAGATGAGTAAGGCTAATCTGAAGAAGACAATGGAAGATTTAACAGAGGACTTGGAACAATCTGATGAAGGTAATGATCATGGTTCGAAGCGTTATGACCCACGAAAGATTGAAGAGAGAGATCCTTTGTTTGTTGCAAATGTAGGAGATTATTATTCGGGTTTGGCTAGTGCAGGTTCCGCTAGGCAGGGCCGGCCCTANGTTTGTTGCAAATGTAGGAGATTATTATTCGGGTTTGGCTAGTGCAGGTTCCGCTAGGTGGTCACGTCGAGGTGATGACTAGTATACAAGTTGCAGAAATACATTATACATCATAGCTAGGCGTTGTATGAATTGCTTAAGCCCTTTTTTGTTGTTACTGTAATTAATTATGCTTTTCTGGACGTGTATTCACATTAATTACGCTTTTTCTTTTATTCCAATTTATTTCTTTGTTTGAATTTTTCAAAACTGTTGCTAAATTGACTAGTTTTCGTTTAATTTTTTTCTCTTTTTTTGTAATGTTGTAGTGTTTATATTCAGATTTTAAATAGAGAGCGATGCATTGTCTTTTTTATGTATTTTTATAAATCTTAAAAGTTCATAATTTTTTGTATAAAAGTTCTTCTAGTATCAGGAGTTAATTGTTAAAAATATCTATTTAAGATTAAATTATTTTTTTCGAGAAATTCAAACTAGCGACATCGAACAATATTTATAGCGTCTAAACAATATAACAAAATCTCTTGGTAAGATCACTACCCGTTATACTATCTCTTTTTATCAAAACATGTCATTCTTTGTCAGTGGTCTTTCTATTCATTTTTTAAAATATATAGGACATATTTTCCAAAAAAATTCTTTCTCTTTTTCTTCTCTAATCCATTCACAGTTTTTCTAATTCTCTTTTATTCTTTAAAACAAAAAAATTATACTTTTTTTCATCTACTTCAAAATTAAAATAATCTAGACAGCTTTAGGTGGTTAGTGTAGTCTAAGAACTAGTGTAAATAAAGTGTGAAAAAATAACTATGGTTTTTTTTTTTTTAAACTTATAATTTCATTAATCATCCCAAAAAAGACACAAAATTACAATGAAGCTCTAGTCAACTAAACACAAACAACTTGAAACAGAAAATGTGAAGAAGCAAAGACTCGAGCGTAAACCATATGATCAAAAAAATGAAACCAGATTTCCAAGTAAGACAGATTGATAGAGGAGCAAGGTATTGTATGGGGTTGAGGTGGTGAACCTAATTGAGTGTTGAGTAGTCTTGATGATCTATCCAGTTGATCAAGGGACGCCAGTTTGGCTTTGATAATTCTGATGATTTGTTTGACCAGGCAGGTAGCATACATCAAAGAAGAAAAATGTAGCCGAGAGTTACGTTCTTTTCATATAAAATAGAACCCTGCAAAAAGTATCAACTTAAGAATGATTTTGAGTTTCTTTTCTCTTGAGTTTGTTGTAATCCAGTCTAAGATAGAGTCTTTCAATTGAGGAATGGTGAATTGTGGATGATGAAGGAGGGTTGTCCAAACTTCTTTTGAATAAGTGCAGTGAAATAGAATGTGATCCGCCGTTTCATTGTGTGTAGCGCATAATAAAAATTGGGCAGGAAAATGTAGACGCCATCAGAGAAGCTTGTCCCTTGTTATTAATCTGTTGCGGAGGATGATCCAACCTAAGAAAGCATGCTTTGGTATATGTTGAGAGAACCAAATCGCTTTAAACCACGGGACTTGAGCTCCTCTAGCATGTAGCACAAATATGGTTTTAGAGGTAGAGAAAAGAGATGGTTCTGCTGAGGGTGAGACCTTCCATAGAAAGAAATCAGGATCTGAACTGAGAGTTATTGGTAAGGGCGGAGGGAGACAAGCATGAAGAAGGGACATGACCTTATTCCTTGAACGTGGATAATTCCAAATCCCTTGTGAAATAGCCTGCAAAACATAAAAAGAAAGTCCAACACCTGATATTCTAGGACCAGCCTCACCAACTATATCAATAAGTGCTGCCACTCAGTGGAGAATTCCAAATCCCTTGTGAAATAGCTTGTAAAACATAAAAAGAAAGTCCAACACCTGATATTCTAGGACCAGCCTCACCAACTATATCAATAAGTGGTCCCAATCCTGTCCAGTTATCGTGCCAGAATAAAGTGGTAGTGTCGGAATTAACACAACCGACTAAGAAGGATCGAGCTAATGGTCTCAGTTTCATTAATCTTTTCCATATCCAGCTTTCTGCTCTGTTAAAGTATGTATCCCAAAACAAGTTGCCTCTTATAATGTTTTTCCATATCCAAGATACTCATAATGAGCCACTTCGAGAGAATAAAAGTCAAATAATTTTTAAGCCAAAAAATTTAGTAGAGAGTTCCAAGTCAACCAAACCTAAACCTCCTTCCTTCTTTGGAGAACAAACCGAAGTCCAAGCAATTTTAGAATCACCTGAAGATTTTGGTGTGCCTTTCCAAAGAAAGGAGGCGAACATATTGTTAACCTTTTTAAGAAAAGCTTTGGGAAGAGGGAATATGGATGCCCAAAAATTAATAATGCCAAAGATCACCGAGTGGATCAAATGCACTCTCCCCGCAAACGATATTTTGTTGCACGGCCAGGATGATATTCTTGTCTTAATCTTGAAAAGTAAGGGGTAATAGTCTTGCTCCGAAAGCTTATGGGGAAGTAAAGGAAGGCCAAGATATCTAACCGGTAACGCTCCAGAAGACAATCCATAATCACTTGCCATGCTTCTAGTTAAAGCACTATTATTACCGTCCAAGAACATGAGAGATTTAGAAGTATTTAACTGAAGACCAGAACGTTTGTGGAAGTCAGAGAGAATGCCGAGAATAGATTGAAGAGAGTCACTTGAGCCATCAAAAATTATGAGTAGGTCATCGGCGAAGCTTAGACCTAAGGGATCAAGACATTTGGGATGAGGTTTAAAAACTTCCAAGATCGCTGCTCGATCTAACTCCTTAGATAAGATGTCCATGGCAAGCACAAATAATGAGGAGGAAATCGGGTCCCCTTACCTGAGTCCTTTAGCTCCCGGAAAGAACCCTACAAGCTCTCCATTTAAGACAATTGAGTACTTTGGTAATGTTATACAAGACTTAATCCAGGCAATGAAAACTTATGGGAGATTGATTGCTTTTAAGATGTTGATGATGATGATCCAAGAGACATTATCATAAGCTTTCATCAAGTCAATCTGAAGACAGTCCCTTGTGGTTGAAGAAGAGATGTTGAAACCTTCAACTAGTTCGGAAGCTAATAAGATATTTTCACAGAGGAGTCTTCCTTTTACAAATCCAACTTGGTTGGATTGGATCACTTCCGGTAAGAAAATATTGAGTCGGGTAGAGATGATGCGGGAAATCACTTTATAGATTGTGTTACAACAGATAAATTCTTTCAAAATATCTGTGCCATGAACTTTTGGGATTAAGGCAATGACAGTAGCATTATCCCGGTTTAAGGGAGTGTTGTTGATGAAGAAATCAGTAACTACTGCACACACACACTTTGCCCTACGATATCCCAATTGTGAGTTAAAAATTCTGGAGTAAAAACGTCCGGCCCCGGAGCTTTATTGCGAGGTAGGGAGAAAATTTATGCTTTTATTTCCTCATGAGTAGGTATCTTGACGAGATTGTTTGCAAGGTCTTGATCACATCTAAATGAATGCAGAGCCCAAATGTCTTCTACTGAGTATGGTCGAAGGTTATCAGATTCAATGCCCAACAGAGACCGGTAATATTTGATGACCATCGATTTAATTCTGGCTGGATTAGAGATTCTGATTCCCGATGATGTTTTTAGTGAGAAGATAGAATTGGTTGACAAGTTGGCTTTAATGGAACGATGAAAGAACCTGGTGTTGGCATCTCCATCCTTTAGCCAATGAATCCTCGATTTTTGTTGAAGAAAAGAGGATTCAGCTGCCGATAGATGTAGCCAAGCAGTCCTGAGATTTCGCTCTGTGAAGGATAATTCGCATGATGGAGACAAAAGCAAAGACCTTTGAGCAGCCTCCAAATTTTGATATGCTTCTATTTTGAATGTCACTATAATGCCTTTTGTTAAGAGATTTGCAGTAAAACTTGGTGGCTATAAGGCACTTATACAAATTAACCAGTGGAGAGGAGGAGAAAACCTTAAAATCCCAAATAGAATGAATGTGAGTTTTAAAGAAATTATGTGACATAAAGAAATTGAAGAAGGTAAATCAAGTGTGACGCCTTGTTTCATGTGTGGATAAGCTGATAAGGCAGGGAGAATGATCAGAAATCCCTGGAGCACCAAAAAGGGCAAAAGACAGAGGATATGTGCTGACCAAGTATCAAAGACCAAGGCTCGATCCAATTTCCTAACCGAGAGAGAATCCGAGTTGTTATTAGACCAAGTGTAGTGACACCCTTTCCCTGGTAAATCGAATAAATTTTCTATCTCCAAACTATTTTGGAAGTCATGTAATACTGGTAAAGTTTCCGAGTAGGGGATTGGGAAAATTTCATCCTGTGATCTAACTTGATTGAAGTCGCCGAGTAGAATCCATGGTGATGAATTAAGTGTTCGAGTGCGGGATATGGTTGTGATCATAGTCCATAGCGGTCTGCGTTGGACAACACGATTATAGGCATAGACAAAACTAATGGTGCATGTTGAATTGGTTGTTAGATCATACACACCGCAAACCACCATTTGATCACTCTTCTGATAGGTAACAACCGAGAGAGACAGATGCCACCAAACCACAATTTTGCCACTGTCAATAGCTTCAGTATTATTTGATTCAAACCTCCAACCAGGGACAACACGAGACATTGCTTCCATTATATTTTCTTGCTTCAAATGCGTTTCCAAAAAACCTCCAATGATGGAGTGTGAATTTATTACCCATCTTTTGACTTCTACTTGCTTTGATATTCCATTCAAACCTCTAACATTCCAAGTGAAGATTTTCATAATATTATATACAAAAAAGGTCAATCTAAGCTTTAATTAGGCAAATGACTGAACATATCCTTTTGGGGATCCATCCCTAGATGAGAGACTTGGAGATAGAGGGGATGCAGGCTGAGAGAAGCTGCTCATTTTCCCATTACAAAGGCCCAAAATCTGATCACGAATCTTTTTTCTAGCTTTCTTCCGTTGTTTCGCTGATAAGTGACTGAAAGTAGTCTCGTCCTGAAGAGAATCTCTGAGCCGTATAATTCTCCGAGCTCTTAAGATCATTACTTCTTTTGCTTCAAATTGTGACAAGGTGACCGGGAGAGAAACCTTGACAGGGGAGTTAGAAATTGGTTCTTTGGGAGATGAACGCCGAACCACCTTTGTCAAACTGTCGAGGGCTAATTTGAGGCAGAAGATCCAGCTTGGATAGATGAGGGCTGGAGCCGCTGAACTGATGGATTAATATTAATACCTGGCAGAGGAGCAGAGGTAGGATTGGATTGGGCATGCTCTGCTGTAGGAGGCAAGGAGGAATCCTGATGCACTGGAACATCCTTGTCTGTTGCAGGTTGTGGGATAGGATTCTCTGTCTTTGAAGTACCTGATTTAAGAGGTAATGGACATCGAAGAGCAAAGTGTCCAAAATCTCCACAGTTTTC
>OVBE01017125.1:0-10579 GCA_900406425.1 Iberis pinnata | reverse complement strand
GCAACAAAACCTACAGCCAAATTTCTACAGCAGAAAAACAAAAGCCACAGCTGCAACTAATCATGCCCAAATGCTTTGACAAATTGGCTTTCTACAGCCAAAATACTGGATTTTGGCTGTGAGAAAAAATAGGAAATCTACAACTTGATTAGTTTCACTTTAGTGCTGTAGGAATATATTTAGCGGAAGAAAACTTATATTTGGCTGTAGAAACCAATCATACCCATTAATTCTCTTTACATAATAATTACTCATTTTAAAAGATAAAAAATTGTTTTTCATACAAAAGAACTAAAACTCAGAGATTATGAGAGGTTAAAGTAAAACAAAGAGTGAGAGAGATTATGTTCTAGTGACTCTCATATATGTTTTCTTTTCATTAAAATCCAAAATATGAGTTCCGTTATTCGTGATGATAAGAAAAAGAATACAAATCAAATTAGAATCAAGTATTAGAAACATTAGATAGAACTGGAATAAGTTTCATGANGTTTCATAAAAAAAACTTAAAAAAAAAAAAAAAAAAATCAAGAAATATCTAAAAAATTGATTTTTAGAGATGTTACACAAAATTAAGAATTAGTAACAAATATATAATTTTTTACTATTTACATAACAATGAACTAAATTCAGAATTTTGATATCTATTAATCATTTTTTAAAGTCTGCATTTTAAAATAAAAGGGCATAAAGTTTTATAAAATGTGTTTTTTTTTATCATAAAATAATATTAAAATCCTTTTTATAGGAGTAATTGTTTTTGATAAGAAAAAAACCCCTTTAAATGTAAAGAGAAATTAAATTACATTTTAAAAAACCTCTCTCCTCTCTTTTCTCACTCTTTCTCGATTAATACGGGAATTTGACTGAGATCGGTGAGGAGGAGAGGCGAGCTTCCTTACCGGCGTTCGAGCAACATTCCCCTGCACCGCGACCCCTAGAGTCGTCGGTTTGTTCAGCACCGGCGACCTCCCCATGCAAGCAACCCAGAAAAATCTCCTGTTCTTCTTCCCTTTTCAAATCTGACTTCACTGGTGCAGATGAAGGACGAAAGCTTCCAGGCGGCTAAGCGGTCCGGCCAGATCTGCTTACTGCGCCTCGGATCGGAGGTCGACAAGCTCTAGAGTGAAAGACCTCAAGACGGTTCTCTGTTGCGCGGCAGAGGAGAAGGAATACTGATTCACTCGGTGGTGGAGCGGGGGTATCAACCACCGTCGTGAACAGTTCCTCCAGATCCAAAGGCGTGTAGCGGTCCCCTGTACCGTCGGAAACCTACTTTCCTCCTCCAGAGTAAGTCGCGGAGTACTAAAAACCGGCTTCCTCCTCCTGTTTTTATCTGTTTTCCGGTGGACAGTGATGATGGTCACTCATCATCGCCGCTTGGAGTCACCGCCGGCTCATCGTTTGTCTTTTACGGTGAAATCCGCGGTTACAGCGACGGCGGTTTGGGTGGGTTCTCCACCGAAATCTTGTGTTACTAGGGTTTCTTGTTATGGGCTTTGGCCCAAGCTGGATCTTAGGAAGCTCAAATCCGAGTTGGTTTGAAATTGGGTTTTAGAGTTTTGGAAATTTTGTTATGGACTTGTTTGTAATATGGGCTTTTTTTGGCCACCACATTTTCTTTTAATAAAAACTATTTACAAAAAAAAGTAAAGAGAAATTAGTTATATTTCCATAGAACCCTTTTTGTGACTTTAGTTTATGAATGGTTTTGTTTTTAAAAGGAAAGAGGAGAAAGAGACAGCTCTCTGTCTGATTGAAGAAGGAAGGTAAAAGTGATGTCATATTACTCAATTTTATGTCTTCTTACACGTGTTACTTTTCTCTTCACTTCACATTCAATTTATCTTTTGTCATCCTTTTCATTATTTGTTTATTCCCACATTATCATTTTTTATAAACCTAAGTTTTTTTTATAACTAGAAAGTTCTGATCGAGACAAGTATATCTTTCTGACGAAGTTTAAATCATGTTATAAAAAAAGTAAATTTTTTCCATTGTAAATCAAATTCTTGAATACAACATCACCAACGACTACGATTAAACTATTGGATCAACTTATACCATGTGAGTTTGAGATAGATTTTTCGTTTGTTAATTTATTTTTTGGATCACAACGAATTAATTTATTAAATTAAAATTTTAAAATAAAAAGGAAATATATACTCGTATGATGAATGATCTTAGATAAATAGATTATCTACGGTTCAAAATATTATGGACTATTTGTATGAGTATAAACACAATTTATGTAAAAAAAACTAACATAATTTTTATTATACTCATTGCACATTATATTTAAATAATACTGATAAAACTACTATTTATATTATTTGGTTTGATCTTGGTAAAATCATAAACCACACTGATAAACTAATTCGATGTAGTTTGACATCTACAAATTAAAGTAATTCAATGCAATTTGCGCATTAATCTTAATGATTTAAATCTAGATATTGTATTTGTGAATGATCTAATTTAATTTATTTTTATAAAGAAATTTATGCTATATTATTGGAATTTAGTAAAATATCTCAAACCAAGAAAGAGATGTTTGAATTAAAACTTCTTCTTTTATTATTAAAATAAAATTGTATCAATAATCAAATTTTAATAAAATGTTAATAATATTTTGAAATAAAAAAAATAATTTAAGAAAAATTAATAATAAAATGATGTTAGTTTGTGATGTATTATCACCTTCCTATGGTATGTTTATTTGATTATGCGAATGCAAAACCATTATTTATAATTTACAAACTAAAATTAATTAACATAATAATAATAATTTTCATATAATGGATATTTTAGATTTCAAATTCTTTTTTAAAGATAGTTTTTTAAAGTTTTTAATATAATTTTAATTAAAATTACAAATTTTAAAACATATTTGATTAGAAAAAATTGAATTTACTAAAATACTATTGATTTAAATTTATAATATATTATTTAATTTTGAAATTAGTGTATTTTTAATTAATAATTTAATAATTATTGTATCTTCTTGAAATTTTTTAAAAAACTATTAATTAGAAAAAAAATCAAGTTAAAAATAATAAGATAATATTTTGGAAAGAATAATTTACTCTTTAAACATATATTATCAACGACTAGTTCAAAACACCACAAAATAATTATGAGCCAAATATCTAGAATTTTCACGATAGAAAATAAGCACCAAAAAAAATTATAAACCAAATATCTAGAACTTTTACGATAGAGAATAAACACCGAGAGAAATTATGAGCCAAAAATATGAAATTTTCATAGTAAAAAAAATAAAAAATAATAATAATAAGATAATAATCACAATACTTTTGGCATGATGTCATCCATGGTGGTGTGTACCACGCATAAAACAGACAACAAATCCAATCCAATCAGTTTCCAATTAAAGAAACCAAATTTCTTTCTCCCTCAAACTCGGAATCTCTCCTCCATTAATGGAACCATCTCTCTGCTCTGCTCTGCTGATGTAACAGCTCCACAAGCTAACCACAATTTCCGGTAACAGAATCTCTAAAGTTTCCTCTTTTATCTTTCCTCCATCACTCAACTCTCCACTTAAAGTTTCAACACTTTTACATTGGTCTGATTCCACTTTCAGGTTCAAAGCTCAAAACTTTATTCACTTAAATTCTATAATTAACCCCCAAAAAAAGATCTTTTGAGTTTAACAACTGTGAAATTCATGATTGTATTGTTGCTTTTTTTCAACCATAAAGTTTCAAACTTTAAGATCTTTTAGAGTATAAAGTTTCAAACTTTAAAGATCTTTAGAGTATAAAGTTGTGATTTTTATTTTTTTCTTTTTGCGGTGAAATTTGTCTTGTTTCATAAAATCTAATCTTGTTTCTTCCTTGTGTAGGTTACTAAATCATCATCTTAAATCAAACCAATCAGAAAAAAAGTTGAGAATTTTTGGATCAAATTATGCAAAACCCTTTTGCAACTAGAGGAAAAGGATTCTCTTTTCAAGATATTCAAACACAAGAACTTGATGATTTGGTTGAAAATCTTATCTTTGATGATGAAGAAGAAGATATGTTTAGCTCATTTTTCAATAGCCCTTCTACTTCAGATATCTTATTCACTCAATATGGTTTATCAAATCCTCAATCTACTTCACCTTTTGAAGGATTTAGTACATTACATTCACAAGATCAAACTCCTTCATTCAATGCCTTAGAAAGTTCTAATTTCGGCTTAAAAAGACCGGTGAATTCTCAATTATATAGCTTATCTGGTAGTGAAAAGATAATCAGTAAGCGAAGCAAGGTCAATAGTGTATCTAGCGCAATCGAATGTAGTACTATTCCAAGATCATTGAGTCACTTACTTGATGAGAAGATGTATAAGGCACTAAGTTTGTTAATGGAGTTTTCCGGAGAAGGAGTTCTTGCTCAATTTTGGAGTCCAATTAAGACAAAAGATCATCACAACATACTTAGTACTTGTGATCAAGCATATTTGCTCGATTCGCGGCTATCTAGATACCGAGAAGTTTCAAGAAAGTTTACATTCTCCGCGGAAGCAAATCGAGATTCTTATTATCATCCTGGTCTTCCAGGGAGAGTGTTTATATCAGGATTTACTGAGTGGACATCAAATGTGATGTATTATAAGACTGATGAATACTTAAGGATGAAACATGCATTAGATAATGATGTTCGCGGTTCGATTGCAATTCCGATTCTTGATGGAGTAGGGAGTTCTTGTTGTGGTGTTTTAGAGCTTGTGACATGTAAAGAGAAAACTAACTTTGATCTTGAGATGGACTCTGTTTGCCGTGCTCTGCAGGTTAACTTCACTTCTCTTTCTCTCTTGTGTTCTTTAATCTAGTTATATCACTTTGAAGAAAGAAATGTTTCACTAGTGAGGTTTTGGAGGATGATATCTCATAGTGTATTGGTAAAAAGTGTCTTTGGTAAAGTTGAACCGAAAATCATGGGCTATTTAAGAATAGGAAACCAGTTCTAAACCTAGTTTATTTGTCGTCTCTAGACGACTAGACCACAACAAATCGATCCGTATGTGACCATCAAAGACGAATTTCACATTTAATTTTGTATGTGACCGGGCACATTCTAGATTTAGATGAAAATGCAGTAAATGTGACAACCACTAGTGAGATTTAGGAAATTGTTATCTATTTTGACTTTATAAATCTCATAACGTATTAATAAAAAAGTCATTTTCTTAAAGTTGAACGTAAAGCCATAAGCCGATTAAGAATAGGAAACCAATTCAAAACCTTCTTTTTGTGCTACAACAAATCAATTCAGTAACTCAACCTTATAAAAACAAATTTCACATTCATTATGTGTGTTATCACCCATTCTAGGTTTAGTTGAAGAAACAGTTCTAAACCTAGTTTTTTTTATATTGTCTCTAGACCACAACAAATCGATCAGTAACCCGATGACCCCACTAAAGAGGAATTTCACACTTATAATGTGTGTGATCAAACACATATTAGATTTAGATGAAAAGATAGCAGATGTGACGACCATTAGATCACACATTCTTTTTCATATTATGTATCAGGATTTTAATATATATATATATATATATATATATATATATATGGGTTTTAGGAGTTGTAAATTATGTTCATTCATACCATAAACATGTATTTGACTAAATAATTTTTTGGTCCTCTAAATTCTTTGACTTCTTCTACAAGTTTTATCACAACTTGCATAACAAGTTTTCTTTATCTTTTGACAGGCAGTGAACTTACAAACATCAACTCTTCCTAGTCGTCAGGTAAATCTAATCTCAGGAACAAAAAACAAAAACAGATTCTTTCTTAATTTTCTCTTTCTATATCTAAATCAAAATATTGTCTTTTTATGTTTTCAGTACATTTCAAGTAATCAAAAACAAGCTTTAGCTGAAATAAGAAATGTTCTAAGATCAGTGTGTCATCTACATAAGCTACCTTTAGCTCTAGTTTGGATTCCTTATAGTTCCTCAAAGGAAACAATCGAAATTTACGCGAAAAGTTCTCATCTTTGCATAGAAGAGACATCATGTTATGTGAATAACATTGAAATGGAAGGTTTTGTGAATGCTTGTTTAGAACATTATCTTAAAGAAGGACAAGGAATTGTTGGTAAATCTTTGATATCGAATAAACCGTGTTTCGCATTCGATATAAAGATGTTTGATATCAATGAGTATCCACTTGTTCAACATGCTAGAAAGTATGGTCTTAATGCTGGTGTAGCAATCAAAGTTAAGAGTACATTCACTGGAGAAGATGATTATATACTTGAGTTTTTCTTACCTTTAAGTATGAAGGAAAGCTCAGAGCAACAGATTTTGGTGGAGAGTATATTGAGCATGATGCAGAGAATATGTCAAACTCTTAGAATTGTTTTAGATGGAGAATCTAATGAAGTTCAAGAAATGTCAAGTTTCTCACAAGGAATATTGTTGGATACTGATATTGATTCTACTAGAAGTATCTTCTCAAATATGGACTCTGCTCAAACAAATGATATATCAGGTTCTCAAGGCAATCTTCATCAGGTAATGATGTAAAAAAGCCGGTCTTACGGTTAGGCATTTCGGTTTACTGTTCGGTTTTTTTTTTGTTTCATAAAAAGCTATCTGAACATTTCGGTTCATTTTCGGTTTTCTATTTTGGTTTCGATCCGGTTTTTTGTTTGAAAGTCATTAGAATGTACACGAATAGCAATTTATTTACTTGTTTTGATAACAAATATAAATGCCTTCACACATACATATAACTATAAAAGTACAAAATTAGTTATATTTTCAATTTACTTTGTTTCAGTTTTTCGGTTAACCAAAAACGGTTTCGGTTCAGTTTTAGTTCATGTTTTTTGGTTTCTTAAATAATCAAACCTAAATTTTTTTAAAAGAACTTCGATTCGGTTTCAGTTTCATTTTTTAGGTCTGGTCCGATTTTCGGTTCCATTTTATTTGCCGACCCATATTTCTTATGTATAGTAATATTCTTACAAGTTTAGTTGTCAGATGACTCATATATATTAAATCTAGGCCAATATTTCGTTTGGCTTCCTTTACCGGACTTGTACTCTAAACTTGATAATGGACTTAAAAGTTTGGTTGTTTTCTTTTTGTATATCTTACTTAGGAGATTAATGGAGTAAGAAGATCACACAAGAGAAAAAGCAGTACAGAGAAGAACGTAAGCTTGAATGTTCTTCAACAATACTTCTCTGGGAGCTTAAAAGATGCTGCAAAGAGCCTTAGTGGTGAGAATTTATGTTCATTTCTTGGAATCTCAGTTAGGATTATATGCTTCCAAATCAAAATCAATTGGTAATAAGTAAATTGGTCCATATCCTTTATATATTAGTCTTTGTACGCCCTCTCGAGATAATAGATCTCGTTAGCCATTAATCTTGAGTGATTTGGGAAAGAGAGGCATGACCAATTTCGAGTCGGACCATGGACCATAGATTGGTCAATTTCTGAACCCATGTTAGGATTATAAGTTTCAAAGTCAAAACTAATTGGCAATGAGTGAACTAACCTATATCTATTATGTATTATTTTTTTCCCTTATATCTCCGATCTAAGATATTATATCCGTAATAATCTCATTTTTCTGTCGGGTTTGAATGTGAGACGTAGTGATCAAAAGCAAATATCTCACATCTAAGACTTAGCTAAAGAGTTGACTAATATATAAGATAGTTCAAACTCCAATTAGTATGACGTCTTTTGGGTTATATCCAATAAGAAAACTGTGTGAACATTTATGGTCTAAAGCGGACAATACCATACTAAAGATGATGTTTGACTCGAAAGTAGCGGCCTACGTACGATGTACAAAAAGGGTCGTTACATTGAACCAAAGTGGTAACATAGAGATAACATTAACACAAACCATTAATATTGGGCATGTTCGTTTGCCTGTCGCTAGCGACCAGCGACAGCGACAGATTGTTGTTCGTTTACTTGTCGCTGATCGTAGCGACCAGTCACAGGACTCTTTTCAGCGATAGCAACCGCAATTTTCAGTCGCTGATTTTTTCAGCGACACCTAAACGAACAACAGAATGAGTCGCTGTCGCTAGCGACATGCAAAAGAACATGCCCATTAACTCCTAATCTCATTTGTATTCTCAACTGTTCTTAGATATATTTCATGATTTTGTTTTTGCTTTATGTTCAACACTTGACTGAACTTGACTTGGTTGCTTTATTTTATGAATTGTAGTTTGTCCCACGACGCTAAAACGAATATGTAGACAACATGGAATCATGAGATGGCCATCTAGGAAGATCAACAAAGTGAACAGATCACTAAAGAAATTACAAACTGTGTTGGATTCTGTTAAAGGTGTAGAAGGAGGATTAAGATTTGACTCGATAACAAGAGAATTCATAGCAGTTAGTCCCCCAAATTCATCTTCTCAAAATGATGATTCAATTGTAAGAAGCCAAGAAGATAGAAAGGAAGATGCAACATTACAGATTTTGAATGTTAAGTCTAGTGAAGGTATGAATGTATTATGTTTTTATTACTAGATAATATTAGATAAATGCTTGCAATGTATGGATTAACAAAATTATTATGATTTTAAAATTAATATGTCTTATTTTTAAGATTTATATAAATAATTTTATATTAAACTATGTGTTTTGATATTAGTAATATGTATTTGAAAACAATAATTAGAAATATACAAAACTGTTTTATATTATCTAAGAAATTTGATATATTTCTCCAAGGATTTTATAAAGTTTATTATCAGTTAAGTTATATTTTATAGTTAGCTTAAAAAAATATATTTGACATATTTTCTGCTGTGTTTTCTTTTTTATATATTATAATTATTATTTGTTTTTATATTAATATATTGTCTAAAATGTTTGACATGTGTCTGGTGAGTTATAATTAGTACATGTTCCGTTTTATATAATAAGATATAAATATGTTACTAGAATAAGTGAAGAATCTAATAAGCTAATTTTTAATGTGACTAGGACCTTTGATGGAGCCATGGGAACAATCTAGCTTGAACTATAGTAATGATTTCAATATCCAAAAAATGAATGAAGAAGTTGATGGAAAGGATAAAGACCTTTGTGTCCAAAGGTGTTTAAGCTCTCTAGCACTTAATGAAGATGCGAAAAACACGAAAATAACCGAACCAAACCAATCAATCTCTAGTAGTATGTCAGATTCATCAAACAGTTCAGGCGCGGTTTTGGTTAGAAATTCATCTACTTCAATAGAACATGATTGGAACCAAACCAGAACCAACAAAATTCGCCGCGAAAGCGAATCAACATTGACTATAAAAGCCACTTATAAAGACAATACTATAAGATTCAAGCTTGATCTATATTTTGTTGGATGTTCTCAACTCTACAAAGAAGTTGGTAAGAGATTTAAGCTACAAGATGATACATTTCAATTGAAATACTTAGATGATGATGAAGAATGGGTAATGTTGGTCACAGATTCTGATCTTCATGAATGTTTAGAGATATTAAACAGTATGAAGAAACATAAAGTGAAGTTTCTTGTTTGTGATTTACATTGCGCCGCGGCTATAGGGAGTTCTGGAGGAAGTAACATGTACCTTGGAACATGTCCATAGAATCAATCTTGTTGTGTATATATTATAATTCAACTATAGTTATTACATAGATGATCTTTGTTTTGGTTTGATATTAGTTACTTGTAGAAAGACAAAAGATTGGTGTAGTTGGAGTTAAAGAATGTTGTATATTAACCTTAGAAAGATAAGTATTGTAGAGAAGTGCTATCTTGATGAATATTTTATATTTTGTATATATGGTGACAGATCTACAAATTAATTTTATTTGGATTATAATTTAATTTTGTGTATAGTCTAATAACTAATTAGGAGGGCTAAACATGATTTTTGAAAAAAAAAAATTACACACATTCTTACTAATATTTACATAAAACTAAGGGTTCCGATTTTCTTTCCTCTAACATATATAGTCCAAACTATTTTCCTTAAAATTCAAAGTAAATTTAATTTTATACAAATTATTTATTGTAATTTAACATTTTCCACCTAACTAATTAGATTGAGAAATTGTGATACGACAATTTAAAATTGTGATGGAACACTATATCTAGTTAAACCAATTGACTGACTAGTGACTACTAATTAATCAAAATAAATGTGGGGGAAAGTATTTGGGTAATTAAATCAAGAGAAATTGCAATAGATAATAAGAACATATTCTATAATTTACTCAATAACACCTATTACTAGAGTGTCACTCTCTTTCCCACAAGAATATAAACTATACTCGATATTATCAATGTTTCTCTCACACTCTATCTCACTCTCTTTTTCTCACTCTCGCTCACTCGCGAAATTTTTTTCACTCCATCTCTTTAATATACGAACTAACAACTTCAGGTATACGAATTACTTAAATTTATTTTTGGGTTTAGGGTATATATTTTGGGTTTAGGGTTTAGGTTTTGGGTTTAGGGTTTATATTTGGGTTTGGGGTTTACATTTTTTGGGGTTTAGGGTTTATATTTTGGGGTTTAGGGTTTATATTTTGGATTTAGGGTTTATAT
>OVBE01017124.1:0-10580 GCA_900406425.1 Iberis pinnata | reverse complement strand
TAGACACCACATCAATTCATTTAATGACCAAAATCAATTACCTAAACCATTCACTTAATCTTTTATGTTTNAGAATTAGACACCACATCAATTCATTTAATGACCAAAATCAATTACCTAAACCATTCACTTAATCTTTTATGTTTGAATTATCAATTTTAATTTTTGTTGACTTTTTCATAATTGCTGTTGACTTTTGAATTGTTGACTTTTGTTTGACTTTCTTAAATTGTGTATGTTTGAATGTTTGAACCAAAAATATTAATGGCTTAGACTAAGAATGATTCACATAGGATTAATGAGTTGGACTTTACTTGAATTGGATGATATCTTAAGTACTTAAATGACATAATTAAACTTAAGTATTTGCTAGACAATCGATTAGCAAATCTCTGTTTATCAGTAAGCCGATTAGTGAGGATGATCGTGTTGAGTTCATGGCATGAGCAAGTGAGTTGCAAGACTAGTGTTGCAAGACTGATGATCTTGGCTATGGATTCGGTGATATCAGTTGACTTATCTATTGAAAGGTCATTGAAAGTTACTGCCCTGATAGTGACCTTAGTTGAAGCATTGATCTGGATTGCATCACCCGCATTAGCAGTCTCTGTCTCCTCTGAGTTGTCATTGACATCATCTTGGACAGCCGAATCATTAGCTGCATTAGAACCTGCAATTACAACATCGTTCTCATTAGTGGCTATCGAAGTTATTGGAATTGTAGGAACATTTAGAGTAGAGTTCGGGGCTGGAATGGTTTCCGAAGAAGCCTTCTTCTTGCTTTCTTGAGGTTTGTGACCCCATGATTGACAAGCAGAACATCTTTGGGGCAACTAGAGGAAGCTAACGAGGACTGGTTGGGCTTCGTTGGTCAGTTGAAACCTTTTAATTTGTGTTTTATCTAAGTTTACTATCACAAGCACTATCGCGATGTTCAACCGTATGCACTTCTCAGTGGTCGGGTGAAGTCGTTGTGAGTCTCCAACATTATCTCCAAGGAAGCGTAAACCTGCATGTGAGAAAACATAATTAGAGACGTTACGGAAGTCAACCCATAAAGGCATCAAACTTAAATATGGCTTCAAAAGCGCTTTGGAAGGACACCACTCTCGAACCACTAGCAAGACATCAGAGATGTGCCAGTATTTTTTCCGGCATATATTACTTCGAGTCTCTGATGATTCAACCCGTAACAGGATTGTATCATTATTAAGGATCTGCACATCTATTTTTGGTCCTTTCCCGTCACGATTCCCGAAACGGTTTACAGTAGCGTGAATCTTGTCAATGTGTGGAGTTAAAACAATGAAATAGCCTGCTAGGAATTTGCTTCAAAAAGGTTGTGGATTTTCATGCAAAGGTTTTTGAACAGAGACTCAAGCAGTTGATTCCATGGAGTGGAACCACTAGGGGAAGTAACTGGAGAGGATTGAGACGCGGACGGTGCACCTAATAACAAAGATGCCATGCATTCCGGCCGTAGGAGCCGACAAGAGGAGACAGGGAACATTGCGCATGAAGTAAAAAAAAACATCAATCTTAGAAATCACCCTTAAAATCACCTAAGTATAGCTACTGTCGCAACTTTTGTTACTTTCCATAATCTAAAAATCATATATATGATTTTTAGGAAACAAATCCAAGTTAATGATATTTTTGTTTTACATAATTAATTTGTAAAATAGACTTACAATAAATATTTTATAAGATTTTGGTTTTATATTTATATAATTAGAACTTTTTTTGTTATTGGAGATATTTTTAAATGTGTTTGGTAACAAAGATAATATATTTTAAAATGTGTTTGGTAACAAACATAAAATATTTTTAAATGTGTTTGAAAACAAAGATAATATATTTTTTTATTTGTCATTTTTATTTTTAATGAAAAAGAATATTTGTTCACTGAAGTTTTTGCACATAATAATCTATTATATAATTAGGTAGTTTCTACTCTCCCCTTACGCTGCCACGTCACTTTCTACAATCACATCAATCTCTTTGCGTCCCTTTGGTCGTTCGTCCTTCTCTCTACCTATACTCATAACCTCTCTTATTCTCATCGTAACTCCCAAACTTTTAACTTATAAGTCATAACCTCCTTTATCTTATAAATATTTATATGTCCTCCCCCCCCTCCCCACACACCATTGATCAATCCGAACCCTAATCTCCCTCAATACATCTGTCATGTCACATTGCCGTCGACTCAACAACAACACTTTCCCCAGCCTTTTGGACGACCGCTTCCAACGACGTACTCCAGACCATGGCAACAACATTTCTTAAACACGCATTTCTCCTCTGCGTCGTTGACATTGCTGTCTTCATCATCAACTATGGCTTCTTCCCCTGGATAGCAAAGAGGCGGTATGGTGATTGACATTCTAGCTTCCCTAATTCTGATACTTTTTCAGCCTTCGTGTTCTGATATTCCGGGCTCTTTTGGGCTGCAATGCGGTGGATTGGGTCATGGAACAATCGAAATTTCAAAAATGACGTACAATGCAAGTGTCGCGGAGGTGAATTTATTTCTCATCTCGCAAAGAATTTTGTTTGATATTGTAACGGATTAATCTTTGATTGATCCCAAGATCTCTCAAGAACACACCAAAACCTTTGAACTCAACTCGGATTGAACTTTGGTTGTGTTGTCTAATTTGTTTGATTGTTTAATTGCTTAGAACTGAAACTAAAGAACTTAAAGAACACATTAGAACTTTGGTAACCAAGTTCGGATCAAAGATCCTACATATGGGAGAAGAATAACTTCCATGGTTTATTAGATTGAATAGATTTCTTGTATTACAATCTAACCAGAACTTTAACCTCTGATTGTTCTGATTTCAGGTGGATGAAGAACAAAGCTGATGACTTGATCACCTCAACCTCTGGACCAGCAACAACCAGCTCCGGCTCAAGCTCTTCATGCTGCAAAGACACGATCAAGAAACGGATGAAAATGAAGAAGAAGATCGGCGAATCTTCTTCTAATGCTTAATCACAAGCACCAGCTTCTTCAAGACTCCCTTTCTTCCTTAGCCTCACTCGAAGAACTTTCTCCTTCTGTAACTCTCTCTCTCTCTCTCTCTNCTCTCTCTCTCTCTCTCTCTCTCTCTCTCTCTCTCTCTCTCTCTCTCTCTCTCGCACTCTGTTTCTTTCTTGTTGTAACGGCTTATAACGAACAAGATGGACGATGCTTTGTCGTTTTGACACTTTCGAAGGTCTCTGGGCTTAGCTCGATAGCGGCCCATTTTTATGTTGACTCTTCTTTTTAGCTTAGGCCCATTTCGTAATGTCTGGCCCGACCCGAAGCTAAGTCTAACCCGAGACCAACATCACACAATCTCCACCTTTGTCGCGGGTTGTAATAACCCTAACCTTAAGTCGACTCCTCAAACTCCCAAAAAATCTTCAGTAGACTCTTGAGCTCCCAAACCAATTCCATTCTTCGATTCTCCTTCTAACCTGCTTCATCTCTCTCTCTGAAGATGACTCTTCAACAGCCATCATGCCAAGAACCCGAAAAGGTAATCTTCTGAAACTTCAAGTTCGTTTTGAGTGATTTTCGAAAAAACTTGTGCTATGACCTCTTCTGATTGATTTTCCATCTTGCAGAGACTCGAAGAATGTAGAAAAGCATGGAGGAATGGACATTTGATTTTCCCTATGTAAGGTAAACTCCTGACCCTTCGGCTTCCCTTATGTCTTTGTAGATCTTCATGTTCTGCGTCTTAAAAATTAGAAATGATAATGAACAGACTTTCCCTGAATAAATCTTAGAAAACATAAAACTCAGAAAAATTTTGGTTAGATAGAAGAATCAAACCTAAATTTAGCTTAAGTAACCAAATATCAGTAACCTGTATATTTATAAAATACCACAAGTTTATAAATGACTTAGAAGAAACTAATCCAGTTTACTTCCTTGACCATTTTGCGAGATTCTTCCAATTGGCAGGAGCATCTCAATGGTGTGTACCATTGGCTCAGGGGAGGACATTGAGCGTTACGAGGCATTTCTCGAAGCTTTTACCAGGTATGCTCTTAGTTAAGCAGTCATAAGGATTTAGACTAGTGTGAATCTTTCTAATATCCATAGTACCTTCATCAACTAGGTACTAATAAAATGAAATTTAGAATCAATGTGTTTAGTCCTGTCATGAAAAACTGAATTCTTTGCAAGAAAAATTGCACTTTGTGAATCACAATAAATCTTAAAATTTTTAAATGAATCAGGATTAAAACGTAACTCCATACACATTCCTTTTAACCAGATACCTTCACTAGATGCTTCAGTTAGTGCCATGTATTTTGCTTCTCTATTGGATAATGCAACAACACTTTGTAGTGTTGATCTCCAGCTAACAGCGTTTCCACCTACCTGAAACACATAACCAGAGACTGACCTTCTTTTGTCAAGGTCAGTTGCATAATCCGAATCACAATAACCAACAATATCAAAATTTAACTGCTTAGAAAATGTTAAACACAAGTTAGAAGCTCCTGCTAAATATCTTAATACCCACTTCACTGCTTCCCAATGTTTCCTTCCTGGTTTAGCCATGTATATGCTGATCAGACAGATTGCATAGCCTAGGTCTGGTCTAGATCCAATCATGGCATACATTAAGCTGCCAACAACACTAGCATAGGGTACATTATCCATATAGTCTGCTTCCACTGCTAATTCATCCTTTGTTAAATTTCTAAGCTTAAACTGAGAATTAACAGGTGTAATAACTGCTATAACTTCTTGCATATTAAATTATCTTAGAACCTGCTTTAGGTACTTCTCCTGAGATTGTTTTAGGATTCCTTTATTTTCGTCTCTGATGATATCCATTCCTAGTATACGAGTAGCAGGACCTAAGTCCTTCATCTCAAACACTTCCATTAGTCCTTGTTTCAGCTTTTGAATGCCTGCCTTATCCTGAGAACAAACTAACATATCATCAACATAAATTAACAAGTAAATCCTATATTTTAATCTTTTACCTCCCTTCCTTTGAAGTACACACACGGGTCCCTTGAACATCTTATAAAATATTTTGATTTCATAAATTCATCAAATCTTTGATTACATTGCCTTGGTGATTGTTTTAATCCATAAAGGGATTTCTTTAATAGACATAATTATGATTCCTTTCCTTTTCTGACAAACTCCTCTGGTTGACACATGAATATTTCTTCATCAAGTGTCCCATGAAGAAAAGTTGTCTTCACATCTAGTTGTTCCAACTCCAAATCAAAATTAGCTACCATAGATAACACAATTCTAATTGAAACATGTTTAACAACTAAAGAGAAAATCTCATTATAATCAATTCCTTCAACTTGTGTAAACCCTTTTGCCACCAATCTAGCTTTAAATCTTGGTGCTTCAACTCCTGGAATTCCTTTTTTGTACTTGAAGATCCATTTGCACCCCACTAGCTTTTTCTTATCTTGTTTTGGGACCAAATCCCAAGTTTGGTTCTTATCTAAAGGATCCATTTCTTCTTTCATGGCTATATTCCATTCCTTCCAGTGCTTGCTTCTCTTAGCTTCCTGAACTGTCTTAGGCTCATCAATTTCCAAAGTCTTTGCGCATGCCAAAGCATAAGAAACAAAGTCACCATTTTCCATCCATGATGGTGGCCTAGATGTTCTTCTGGTTCTGTCCCTGGCTAGGAGATATTCATCCAAAGATTCTGGTTGAGACTTTCCATTTCTTTTGCTTGCTCTGGTGAATCTGCCTCTTCCTCTGAATTTTCACTTCCTGAGGTTGCTCCACCTGAACCTATATCAGCTCCACCTGAATTTTGAATGACTATTCCTTATGTGTTCTTGGACTTCACTTTCTTTCTTGCCTTAGCTGGAGAAACACTGTCTTTGAAGACCTCTTCTTCGTGAAATATAACATTTCTGCTTATGATACACTTTTGTTGTTCTGGAATCCAAACCCTGTACCCTTAACTTCCCTATGGATATCCCATGAAGTATCCTTTCACAGCCCTGGAACTAATCTTGTCTTGAATTACATGGACATAAACCACACATCCAAATCTTCTTAGGTGTGATAAACTAGGTTTCTTTCCTGTCCATAATTCTTTTGGGACCTTGAAACTAATGGCCAAAGAGGGTGACCTGTTTATCACATATACTGCTGTAGAAGCAGCCCCTGCCCAAAATTGATTCTGAAAACCTGTTTCTGCCAACATACATCTAACCTTGTTCATAATTGCTTTGTTCATCCTTTCTGATACTCCATTTTGTTGGAGTGTATAGGCACATGTCTTGTGTCTTTTAATCCCATATTCCTTGCATAGATTATCAAATTGATTGTTGCAAAACTCTAAACCATTATATGTCTTTAAACATTTAACCTTCTTTCCAGTTTGAGTTTCTACCATGACTTTCCACTCTTTAAAGTTTAGGAATGCTTCATCTTTACTTCATAGGAAGTAAATCCACACCTTTCTTGAAAAATCATCAATAAAGGTAATGAAGTATTTGCATCCAGACATACTGTCTTCTATGCTTGGAGATCCCCACAGATCTGAATGATTATATTCAAGAACCTCCTTAGATGTATGTGCACACTTGCAGTTAAGATCATAGGAAGTTCCTTGGCAATGTTAGCTGATTCACCACGTTCCTTTCTCTCTGGAAAGTCCATTTAAAGTGACCTTTACCACAAGCCAAAAATTCTTTGGACTTAGGTTTATCTTTCTGTTTGGATGGAGCTTTAGCTTCTTTCTCCTTTGACTTCCCTTTTCCAGCATTTTTCTTTGCTGTCTTCCCTTTTTAACATATAAACCTTATGTTGCTACATTTGGCTTATAACCAGCTTCCTTTAGTTCTATCTCTTTGGCATAGGCTGAAGTTGTAACGTCAGACACGGTCAGAGTTTATTTTCCATTGCCATACTTTAGAGTATGAACTAGGGGAGCAAAAGCTTTAGGTAGACTAGTTAGTAATTGAATGGCTTGATCTTCATCAGAAACCATAATGTTTACACTTACAAGGTCATCTATGAGCCTTAGAAAAGAATCTACATTCTCTTCAATGCTCTTAGTCTCATCCATCTTGTAGCTTGCAAATCTTTGCTTGAGATAGATTCTGTTAGGGAGGGTCTTGTCTTGATAGTATTTTTCCAAAGCTTTCCAAACCCCAAGAGCTGATGTCTCCTTTATAAGCTTCCTTAATATCATATTGGAGAGGCATGAACATATCAAGTTCTTGGCTCTAATGTCTTTATCTAGTTTTAGCGGATCTGATTTCTTTTCTTCTGGCTTAGCTTTAGGATCTTTCTCAGTGTCTTTAGTTTCTTCTGCAATTGCTGTCTCTCTAAGTGTAAAGGCCAGACCCTGTATCTCCAACTGCATCATCATTTTGTATTTCCACATCCCAAAATCATTGTTCCCATCAAACTTCTCCATTTCAAACTTTCCTTGTGTGGCCTCCATGGTTACCAGTTAGGTGGCGTGATTTCTAACCTGAAATGTGACAGGGAAAAGCAACTAATTAGACTTAGACTGACTGATAGATTGACTTACCTGAAGTTCCTTGAGCCTTTCCGAAAACTGATCCACAATCTTGGTCCTTTCTCCTTTTGCCTAGAAGCCTTGGTTTTGTATCTTTGAGAACAAGATCCACCTCTGTGAAAGTCTGGGCTCTGATACCACTTGTAACGGATTAATCTTTGATTGATCCCAAGATCTCTCAAAAGCACACCAAAACCTTTGAGCTCAACTCGGATTGAACTTTGGTTGTGTTGTCTAATTTTTTTGATTGTTTAATTTCTTAGAACTGAAACTAAAGAACTTAAAGAACACATTAGAACTTTGGTAACTCAGTTCGGATCAAAGATCCTACATCTGGGAGAAGACTAACTTCAATGGTTTATTATATTGAATAGATTTCTTGTATTACAATCTAACCATAACTTTAACCTCTGATTGTTCTGATTTCAGGTGGATGAAGAACAAAGTTGATGACTTGATCACCTCAACCTCTGGACCAGCAACAACCAGCTCCGGCTCAAGCTCTTCACGCCGCAAAGACACGATCAAGAAATAGAGGAAAATGAAGAAGAAGATTGGCAAATCTTCTTCTTATGCTTAATCGCAAGCACCAGCTTCTTCAAGACTCCAAGACTCCATTTTTTCCTTAGCCTCACTCGAAGAATTTCTCCTTCTGTAACTCTCTCTCTCTCTCTCTCTCGCACTCTGTTTCTTTCTTGTTGTAACGACTTATAACGAACCAGATGGACGATGCTTTGTCGTTTTGACACTTTCAAAGGTAGCTGGGCTTAGCTCGATATCGATCCATTTTTATGTCGACTCTTCCTTTTAGCTTACGACCATTTCGTAATGCCTGACCCGATCCGAACCTAAGTCTAACCCGAGACCAACATCACACAGATATAGTGAAGTGGAATTTATAAGATACAAAAAATATAAGCTCTTTGTGTGTGTATGTTCATGTTAGATTGATTCAACGAACTTAGGGAATTGGTATGATGGGAACGCTTGGATCAGGTTCACAAATGTGTCCAAGTGAAATGGCTCTGCACCAATTGAGACCGAGTCAGTCATCTCTATATCTAGCTTCTTTTCCAAGTAGCCAATCTTCTGTTATGAAAGTAGGTATTTTGAATCCTCTTATGATCCGTATAAGATTATGCATGTGTATCTTGCAAAATAGGGAACTCAGTTTGTGACTCATTGTAAAGAGAAATTGCCTTATGAGTTGGAATTAATTATCACTTCATTAGCTTAAAACTTTTAAAATACTAAGATATGGAGTTTCTAAGTTAGAACAATCGTTTTCCACCTCTTATTTATTTATTTAATTACTTCTCATGTGTCCTGATGGCTGAAGGGAGTTTTAGGCGACTATCACTTGGTACAATACAATACATTTGATACAATACATTAGAGTTTAATAGATGTAGCACTGTTTAGCCACTTGACCTTGTGAAATCTTCCTACACTTTTTGTGATCGTGTTCTGGTGTTTCTAGAAGTAAAAATCAATTCCTTTGCATGAAACACGTGGACATGGTTTATAGAGATAGATGGTGCTGTAAGTTAATTAGTTTCACTTAAAGAGATATTAGTGCTTAGGATATGCTGAAACAAAAGGGTGCTAACTCTTTATAAGTGCATACTCCAGTGCTATGTATAACTAACTTCTGGACTTGGGTGCTAATTATACTTTGTGTTAATAAAGGTGATGCCAATAGATCATGGTCAACATTCATCTTGTGATTCTTCTCAAGAGATGTAATGTGATGCAGCTGCTATTATATTATCAGCAATGGAAACATTCAAGAGTCTCAAGAAAGGCGACCTGGCTATAGAAGAGAAAGTTATAAAGTAGCCTGCATATATTAAAAACAACAAATTTGTCTAAGAGCTTGATGGACTTAATGGGAATGGTTTCAAAAACAGAAGCCACTCGAGACAAAGATGCAGATCGTTCACAGAGAGTTTCATGCCACTTCGGTAAGTGAAGGTCAAAGGGTCTAACTAACAAACTTGAGGACTGAGAAACTGATTTGTAGTGATTTTACTAATACATGCAGTTGATGAATGCAATGCCAACAGGTTAAGGTGAACATTCATCTGGTAATCCTTCTCCACAGATTAAAACTGATGAAGTTGATGATACTCAAGACTGGAAAAATAAGTATTTTGAAGATAAGAAATTTTCTTTTTATCTGTTGTTTTTTTTTGTTTGTCCACTATGTTTATATATTTATTACCGTTTGATGATACTTCAACCATTTAGGAACACAAGTCCTAGGTTAAGAATGCATTTATAAGTTTGGACGAATTAAGTGGAATAAAATTTAACGTAGACCAAGGTTTAACGTGAATCATTACTGAGGGTAAACTTGATCATCTAAATGAAATAAAGTGATGTTTAAAGCCATAAAAGTGGAATGCTTGGGGATTCCTTATTTCAATTGAAAACATGATTGGTAAATCAAAGTCTTTTATACAAATGTACCTAACCTAATCAAATGTTTGAAGAGGATACAGTAACTAAAGTAGAAAATGTTGCTGATCAATGAGAAAATGACAAAAGTTAAAGAGAGATTATTTATGATAACTCACTTTCACAAAATAACCACTTAAAAATCCAGAAAAATATAAATACCCAAGAATATATCTAGATTTAGCGAAAATGAAAATCCACTAAACTTGAAGTTTTAATGGAATAAATCCAGAAAGAGAATAAAAATTAAATGATTTTGATTCATGAAATGCATCAATCAGAACAGTAAATCACCAAATCAAATTTAAGATGAGACAGTGAGATTATAGTTAAACCCGTGATTATGAATTTAAGAAGTCTTGATTCTAATTTCGTTTCTTTTTAAGGTGAAGAATACATATACATCTATAAAGGAAAAAAATAGTATGATGCAAGATTATTAGCTTAAAATGATGTATGTTGTTGTTAAGAATATGTTACAGACGAAATCTTAACCCCACGCTTGACCCTAGTGTAACTAATTACAAAGAAAATGTTTCTTTAAACAAATAGTTCGGTTTAATATATAAGAGATGTATATATATATATATA
>OVBE01017123.1:0-10581 GCA_900406425.1 Iberis pinnata | reverse complement strand
AAGAACTAGAAAATGACAAGAAATGTTATGTAAAAATCCTAAAATTCTAGTGTTATCGGTGCACTTGATGATGGCAGGTGCACCTCAGTAGCTGAACTAGTGGGAGCGGATTGGCTTAGACTAGTACTTCTCCCCGTAGGTGCATTTTGAACACTCTATGGATCGTCCTAACACAAAGAAAACAACCAAACATGTATATTTATGAATCGATTGTACATATTCAAACCAATATAACTAAGCTTAAACAAAAATATTACCAGGTTTTTAAATTGAACTGTTTTCTTGGATATTAAATTGTTTTTTCTTTACAATGTCCGAGTAGTTCATTAGTTAAGATTTAGGGTTTCTTAGGGAAATCAGGTTTGATTGTTAGGGTTTAACATAGATGATTGAATTTGTTAGGTCCTTAGTCTAGATTTGTTCTTAATGCATGAATTAGAGTATCTAGCTAGTTCATTAAAATTAGATTGATAAATAAAAAAAGATTTGGTTTAGATTATGATCTAGTTTAGATGAGTAGATGATCTTGCTTGCGAGAGTATTATCTTGAATGTCTATGAACTTATTGAATCTGCATTAATGCATGGTCAAATTAGTTAGACACGGAGAGAGTTTGTTTCTGATAATTCGAACATAGGGTTTAATATTCCGAGAGAAGATTATATTATTTTTCTTTCATGTTGAGAATTATTTTCAAAGAAAATTATGCATGTTAACCTTAGCTTTGAAACCTGACTTCCTGTGGAATTCTCTATTGCTTGACGTTTTTATCCTATTGATTTACTTTGTTTAATTTATCGTGTACTTTCTGGTCTCTATGAAATTTAACTTTTGCTATACTACTTAGATATGTTTTCTGCCGTGGAGATTTATGATTAAATCATGAGCTTATCAGTCAACGATTCTTTTGCGACTCCCGATGATGGAAGTGTTATCGCCTTTGCCACACCTCGCCGCCATTAATCAACCAAAGACGCAACATCACTAGTTGGCTTTTCCCTTATCGGAGTCAAAGGCCATACTTCCTGTGCAAACACACAAGTAAAAATGCAAACGCCATACTTCCGGTGCAAACACAGTAGTTGGCTTTTCCCTTATCTTATCATTTCTCACTTGTGAGTTGATTGTTGTCCAAAGCTTCTAATATATTAGAAATAGTAATTTTATTTTCTCGTATCTTTCAGTTTTAGTGATACTACAGAAATTTTAAATTTATAAAACTGTACTTAGTTGAAAAATTAATAATATAAAATGAAAACAATGATTAGTTATGACGTGCAACCCAAGTGAGTTTTACGTCGTACACACGTTCATACGAACTTTCTCTGCAACTTCACCATTCCCTCTATGCCACATATTTTTTTCCCCATTGGAAAATTGATTAAAAATGTTTTATATGAATTAGGCTAGAATTTTTTTAAAATTTTTTTAATAAATAGATCTGAGAATAATAAGGAAAAATGAAGATATGCCGTGTGAAATTAATGGTGAGAAAGGCCATGTTCTTTACCGGGAAAATCTCTCTCCTAAAAAAAGAAAAGAAAAACAACAAACTTTCCGCAGTTTTTGGAAAACCAGACCAAAAATAGTAATGTCTTAATTCAATTGAGTTCGCATTTTGTTTTGTTTTTAGTTTATGTCTTTTCTCTCTGTGTGATTGACAGAGAGGTAAGAGAGAGAGAGTGTTTGGGTTTTAGTTACCTCTCTTCTTCTCTCTCCGTTACACCAAAACTTAATAACGACCAAATCAAAGGCCGTTCTTTCTCTTCTTCTTCTTCTTCTTTCTGGTTTCTCTCTGAGAAAATATTAACAGAGGAAGAGAAAAACTGGGTGAGACTAAAGAAGGAAGAATGAGCTCTTCATCTACCAATGGATTGCTCCTTACATCAATGTCAGGTCGACACGACGACATGGAAGCTGGTTCTGCCAGAACTGAACAAGAACATTCTGATCATGATGAGCTTCAACAAGATCCTAATGATCCTTTCGATATTGATAACACAAAGAAAGCCTCCGTCGAATCTCTTCGTCGTTGGAGGGTAAATCTTTTCTTCCTTCTCCTTAAATTGAATAACATCGATCTGAATTAACAAAACATTGCAGCAAGCGGCACTTGTATTGAACGCATCACGTCGATTTCGATACACATTGGATCTTAATAAAGAAGAACATTATGATAATCGAAGGAGGATGATCAGAGCACATGCTCAAGTCATTAGGGTATTATTCCTTAATCATTTGATTTCACCCACCAATCATTCTTTCTTTTCGATTTTTGATCTTTCATGTCTCTGTGAATTCAGGCAGCATTGCTTTTTAAGTTGGCTGGGGAACAACAACTTGGTATGTTTCTCATTTTTCTCTCGTCATTCAAGTTCTGTTTTTTGTTTTCTTATGAATCAATTTTTTCCCGTGGATCAGCTTTTGGAGCATCATCAACTCCACCAAGTGGTGATTTTGACATTGATCTTGAGAAGCTTGTGTCAATGACCAGGAACCAAAACATGTCTAGTTTACAGCAATATGGAGGGGTATAATTGATAGATAGAAACACTCTTATTGCATTCTTCATTGAGATTTCATAATGATAATATATATTAACTAACTACTTACATTACAGGTTAAAGGTGTTGCAGAGAAACTCAAATCTAATATGGAGCAAGGAATCAACGAGGATGAGAAAGAGGTGACTGATAGAAAGAATACATTTGGATCTAACACTTACCCAAAGAAGAAAGGGAAAAACTTTTTTGTAAGCATCTTTGGCATTTTCTTTTAAATAACTTCTTTGTTGATCTTAATTAACTCAAAATACATTTTCAATTGTCAAACAAAGATGTTCCTTTGGGAAGCATGGCAAGATTTAACTCTTATAATCTTGATCGTTGCGGCTATAACATCATTAGCATTGGGAATAAAGACAGAGGTATGTTTGATCAGTGATTTTCTAATTTGGGAACATTCTTTTTTCTTACTATATACTTAAATCATCAGGGTTTGAAAGAAGGGTGGCTTGATGGTGGAAGCATTGCTTTTGCAGTTTTGCTTGTCATTGTTGTTACAGCCACTAGTGACTATCGCCAATCTCTTCAGTTTCAAAACCTCAATGATGAGAAAAGAAATATACAACTAGAGGTTCTTGTTTTGACATATTAAAATTATATGTTTTTGAGTTGATGATTATAATTACAGAAATGAAAAAAACTCTTATAGGTGATGAGAGGAGGAAGAACAGTGAAGATATCAATCTATGATGTTGTTGTGGGAGATGTTATACCTCTTAGAATAGGTGACCAGGTAGGTACCTTTTGTCAATACTTGGCTTCAGACTTAAACTATAGTTTGGCCCTTACATATTGTGTATCCATCTAGGTCCCTGCGGATGGAGTGCTAATTAGTGGCCATTCTCTTGCCATTGATGAATCTAGCATGACCGGAGAAAGCAAGATTGTGAGTAGCATCAAACTTCTAGCTTTTCTCTTCTCTTTCTAATTGCTAAATGCTAACAAAGACATTTGATGCAGGTTCACAAAGATCAAAAGTCTCCTTTTCTTATGTCTGGTTGCAAAGTAGCTGATGGAGTTGGAACTATGCTAGTTACTGGTGTTGGAATCAACACGGAATGGGGATTGTTAATGGCAAGTATCTCAGAAGATACTGGTGAAGAAACTCCCTTGCAGGTGAGGTTAAATGGTCTTGCCACTTTCATCGGTATAGTGGGGCTCTCAGTGGCTGTTGTTGTCTTGGTGGCTCTTCTTGTGAGGTAAATCTGATTTACATTACTCAATAACATACATTGGTTCACAACTTTATACCATTCTAAGGGCTATAATTATTCAGATATTTCACTGGAACTACACAAGATTCTAACGGAGCGACCCAGTTTATCAAAGGAGTGACTAGTGTCAGTGACATTGTAGATGATTGTGTTAAGATATTTACAATCGCTGTAAGTAATACTTCCACATTCTTGATTATGTTTATTGATGATACACATATCGATTAATTTTGGTATGTTGTTTAGGTTACTATTGTGGTTGTGGCAGTGCCTGAAGGACTTCCCTTAGCCGTGACCCTCACGTAAGTCTTACTTATTAGTTATTATAATCCATACAAGCATAACAGAGTGTTGATCTGCTTTTCTCTGACTCTTATTTGCAGTTTGGCTTACTCAATGAGGAAGATGATGGCAGACAAAGCTTTGGTAAGAATTCAAAACTCGCCTTCTCTCTTTCTTTCATTGAGTGTTGTTCCTGATTAGGTTTTCAATTGCTTTAACAGGTTAGGAGGCTTTCAGCTTGTGAGACCATGGGTTCAGCAACAACAATCTGCAGTGACAAAACTGGAACTTTGACTTTGAATCAGATGACTGTGGTAGAGACATATGCTGGAGGTTCAAAGATGGAAGTAGCAGATAACCCTTCAGGGCTTCATCCTAAACTTATTGAACTAATAAGTGAAGGTGTAGCACAGAACACCACTGGAAACATTTTTCATCCCAAGGATGGTGGAGAGGTTGAAATTTCAGGATCTCCCACAGAGAAAGCTATTCTCTCTTGGGCATATAAGGTATTCAAAATGTTTTGATTACTCTGCTTCATCTATGAACGATTTATATCTAAAAGAATCATTTTTGTTGCAGCTTGGGATGAAGTTTGATAGAGTCAGGTCAGAGTCTGCTATCATCCATGCTTTCCCTTTCAATTCTGAGAAGAAACGTGGAGGTGTTGCTGTTCTTCGAGGTGATTCTGAAGTTTTCATTCACTGGAAGGGAGCAGCTGAGATAGTACTAGCTTGCTGTACCCAATACATGGACTCAAATGGTACTTTTCAGTCCATTGATGAGCAGAAGGTAAGGCTACTAAATTTTGAGTATTCACAAACCCTAGTTTAGATTCTGCTTCATCACTATACTATGCCTCTCATTGGTAATTTGTATAACAGGAGTTTTTCAGACTTGCTATTGATAGCATGGCGAAAAACAGCTTGCGTTGTGTTGCTATTGCATGTAGAACACATGAACTCAACAAAGTTCCCAAGGAACAAGAGGAATTAGACAAATGGTCTTTACCAGAAGATGAACTGGTTTTGCTTGCTATTGTTGGTATAAAGGATCCTTGTCGTCCCGGTGTCAGAGAAGCAGTGAGAATCTGCACCAGTGCTGGTGTTAAGGTAAGAATGGTGACAGGAGACAATATTCAAACAGCAAAAGCAATTGCATTGGAGTGTGGTATACTTGACTCTGATACAGACGCTGTTGAGCCTACCATCATCGAAGGAAAAGTGTTCCGCGAGTTGTCTGAAAAAGAGAGAGAACAAGTAGCCAAGAAAATAACGGTATGTTGATTGATTAAAAATGTGATATTGCTGCTTCTGCTTCTATTTCAAAAACGTTAACTAAAGGAAGTAAAAATGCAGGTGATGGGAAGGTCTTCTCCTAATGACAAGCTTTTACTTGTTCAAGCTCTAAGGAAAAACGGAGATGTTGTTGCTGTCACTGGTGATGGTACTAATGATGCTCCTGCACTTCATGAGGCAGACATTGGTCTATCTATGGGTATATCAGGAACTGAAGTTGCGAAAGAGAGTTCTGACATTATCATTTTGGATGACAATTTTGCTTCAGTAGTAAAGGTAATTAGTCAACTTCAGCTTTGAAGGTATATCTTTAGGCCTTTTCTAATTATGCAACTCTGCTTTACTCTTCTAGGTTGTTCGCTGGGGACGTTCTGTGTATGCAAATATTCAGAAATTCATACAATTCCAGCTTACTGTGAACGTTGCAGCTCTTATTATCAATGTTGTAGCAGCAATGTCTGCTGGTGATGTTCCTCTAAAGGCTGTACAGCTTCTCTGGGTCAATCTTATTATGGATACTCTTGGAGCACTTGCTTTAGCTACAGAGCCACCAACAGATCATCTTATGAATAGAACTCCTGTTGGAAGAAGGGAACCTCTTATTTTAAACATCATGTGGAGGAACTTACTCGTCCAGTCATTTTATCAAGTGGCTGTTCTCCTAGTTTTGAACTTTGCAGGTATTACCATTCTTGGCTTGACCAAAGAAAACCACGTACACGCCTTGGAAGTGAAGAATACTTTGATATTCAATGCTTTTGTTATGTGCCAAGTAAGGAAACCTTCTCTCTTTTTTCTTCTTCTTCAACTCTATATGAAGCTAGATGGTTTAATCATGCAAGTTCTTTCCAGATATTCAATGAGTTCAATGCTAGGAAGCCTGATGAAATGAATGTCTTCCGCGGAGTAACTAAGAATCCTCTCTTCATTGCCATTGTTGGAGTCACTTTTATACTACAGGTAAAGTGTAAGACCTATGGTTAAAAACAGACATGACACATAAGAATTGACTAATATATAAGAGAGTCTAATTCCTAATTAGTATGAGTTATTTCGAGTTGAGACTCAAAAAGAAAACCATGCAAACCTTTGTGACCCAAAGCGGACAGTAACATAATGGAAATAATCATTGTTACTTTCCTCGCTCTTGACTCTTAATAACATCTTGTGGTTGAAAATGCAGATAATCATTGTTACTTTCCTTGGAAAGTTTGCTCATACCGTTAGACTGAGTTGGCAACTATGGATTGCTTCTATTGCCATTGGACTTGTCAGGTTGGTCCAATCTCTTTAGAAACATAAGTTCTCAGTGTTTATGAAACTTAGATTCATATTTAAACATTTGTCTCTGCAGCTGGCCACTTGCTGTTGTTGGGAAACTGATTCCTGTACCAAAGACTCCATTGAGTGTCTACTTCAAGAAACCGTTCCGGAAATACAAGGCTTCAAGAAATGCATAAAAACATAAATAGATTCTTATTTCCTCGTACTGCACCTACAGAAGCAATAACAATGCCTTAAACCTCTAACCTTTATTTCCTCTTTCTTCTATAATGGTAATAGTATACTGCGAGCTCCAATTCTTTTGTCCTTTTTCATATTTAATCTTCCTTTTTTTGTATGATGTAAAAGTACAACTGTGGATTGAATTGGATTATGCAGTTGTACTAGTGGGAGTTTGATTGAGTCTTTTGGTTTCAAAAAACGTTGTATTTACATGGAGGATTCTCTGTGTTCATACCAACCACACTCTCTCTCTCTCTCTCTCTCTGAAGAAACATGACTTAAAACAATGAACATGGCTTTAAGAACACCCAAACAATAAAATCAAATCTTACAAGCAATATAAAGGTTATGAACAAACAGATTCAAAGTGTAAACAAAAACAAACATACAAGAAAGAAAAATTTCTTACACTTAAGTGAAAACTGAGAAGGCCAATGCTTGGAGATCACCTGGGAAATGAGAGATGGTCAGCAAAAGCATGAATAAGCCAAATGGTTCTTCTTTGAGATGTAAGGAGAGATGAATTCTCTAGCAAATCCAGATGTCTCCGAGATTTCTGCTGGAACAAGCACTTGAGTCTTTCCTAAAGCTATTCTTTTTCCAACTGTGTTTGCATAAAACAGACCCGATATGGCTGGAACAAACACATCGCTTCTTGCACTTAAGTAGAAATCAATTACATTTTCGTACTCAGAGCTCTCGGTTTCGAGGTACTTTGATCTCTTACTTGCTGGTATTATTGCCTCCTGTCAAAAACAAGATTAGCATTTAGCAACAGACTTTCTTGGAGTAAAAGAATGTGGGATCTGATCTACACACCTTTGTAAAGGTTTTTGGGAAGATATCTTTGAGAATATTGAGGCTACTATCCCATCTTGGTTGAGTCAGATAGATAGTTGTGTCGCGTTCAAATCCAAGCTTCCTCAAGAATAAAGCAATCTCTTGGGCGTTGTAACATGTCTTGGACCCTACTACACCAGTTGAGTGGCAATTTTTCTTCTCAAGTATGTCAATTCTAAGGTCAACTGCTACGAAACGGCCACCTGATACCCGGCTATGAGTCCTTAACCGCTCAATCATTGATTCAACAACTGCATTTACTTCAGATTGCAACTCTAATGACCCAAACATTGCTAAACATGCGACAGGATCAGTTTCACCTTCTGATGAGGACTTCCTCAAATTCACAGAAGGGAAGTAAGTTGCAACTCGAATGTTTCCTTTCGATTTAAAGATGGGATCAATGTTCTCCTTAATGTAATCTTGTGTAACTCGGGTAGGGACTTTTACAATCGCCATATTCCTTAAAGATATTTCTTCAGGCAATTGTTTTACAACTCTGACGACGTTTTCCAAACTTTTAACTAATTTATCAGCATCATAGATATCTTCAAAGTTCCTGATAATGCAGTGAATTCATTAATTTAGACACAAATTAGCAAACAAAAGATGTAATAAACAAACACTNTTTGCTTCCTCTTATATCAGGAAGCACTAGAGTTGCTCCAAGATGCTTTGCCACCATTACAGCATCAGTGATCTAATCAAGATAACAACAAAACCAAGGTTCAATTCACTGATTAGGATGTTAAAAGATTAACCTTTAGAGTATCAAAAAGCATACCTGAGATATATGGTACTCGGGACCATTCGTTAGTGAGAATGTAACATAACCTTTCGACGATACAGCTTCATCTGCAACAGATAAGTCCTTAGTACAATAGTACAGAATCCATAAGACAGAAGTCTGAGTAAAACACAATACATGATAGCAATGATGGCCAACAAGGATTAAGGTCAATGTTATCATCCATCCAAGGTCCTTCTTTAGTGCCTTCTAAGGCTCCAATAAGACTATCTTTCAAAGCTACTCTAGATCCTTCGAATTCAATATCGTGTGCATCTCCCTCTGCTTTCTTCTATATATACCCAATATGGAAACAAGAAAAGCAAAGTGGTAAAGCTACAGAAGAAAAGCTTCAACCTTTTTCACTATTAGTTTACACTAAAAGATATGAAAATCAATCATGTAGTAATGATTAGCTGAAAGTTGGGTGTCTTATGATCAATGTAATCCACATCTGATCTACAAATGGAAAGTTTTGTTTCTGAACAAAAACCCTTCAGTGCACAAATCAAGCAAATCTTAGTGAACAAACCAAACACAAAAACTGAAAGAGATTGAAGAAAAAAATTGAACAGAGCAACAATCTTTTGCTTTTAATATAAAAATAAATTGTCGGCACCTGAAGAGCATCAAAGTAATCTCTATGAAGCATTTTTCCAAGCATCACGAACATGGTAATGGTGAGAATACCAGCAACGACTTGCCTCAAATCCACACCCATTTCTTCTTTTTTCTCTCTCTCTCTACAAAATTGGAGTGAAAACAGAGGATCCTGAGAAGATATGAGCTAATTTAGACAAGTATAGAAAGAGACAAACTATCTTCTTCAAATATGAAATCTCACTTGCTTTCTCGTACAGGGAGTGTTATTGTCAGTGTTGATTACTGAAGTTGAAGTTTACTCTTATAACACAACACAGCCACCGACACTTTCGCCGTGAATGTTGGTCTAAACTTTGGCCGGTTATTCTACTTAGCCAGTACTAAACCGGTTCAACCATGACTTTTAGAATTTTATTTTGGGTTACATTTATTTTTACTTTCTACTTTTAGTAATTTCTTACTTAAATTTTGAGACAATATTATTTTAATCTCGAATTTTCAAATTTTAATAAAAAAATATATTTTCCGCGGGTTATTTAAGTCTCCAATTTTAAAAATAAAAAATATTATAATATCAAATTTTAGGTTGATTTGTCCATTTAAATTCATAATTACTCAATAGTTAATACAACTTAACCTTTTTAAACATCGGCGGAAGAAATGCTAATCACCTTCTCGTTTTTCTTTTTCGACTAGTCTTTAAACTCTTTTGAAGATGTTGCTCCTTAGAAGATAAGTAGCTTTGTTTATCTCTCTTATTTGTTGTATCTCCAAATAAATATGTAGATTGGATATCGAATTCATCCGTATTGGTGATGAAGTTAGCGTTAATTTCATTAGTGCGTCATTAAATGTGTGAATTTCCATGTCTATGAAGCGATGGTTCAATTTTATTTCTCAACCGAGCATAACCTCCTCTCTCGTTAGAATTTGATCCTTCAAGAACTTGTAATTCTTATCAATTAGCCTTCGATTTGATATCACGATGACTTGTATGAGTTTGGTAATGTGATTAATAAAGAAATACAAGTAAAACACACACACAAACTTTTCACCATAAGTTTGTCTCCGATGAGGTAGACTACGTCTCAGGGGCTGGATTCTAATCCAGCACAAGAATCTCCTTAGCTCTACAAACTCGAACTCAGATTAAAACAACAATGTTTGTTTCTAAACATAACAAAATGAACGAAGAAGAAAACTTAGGGGCTTATAAATTGCACATTTAAGCTGTTACAACAAACTCTCCTCACACATAGTGAGTTCACTTTACTAATCCAAAACCATTGGTTTAAATTGAGTGAAGCTGGTATGGTCCTGAATTAGTTGAAGAATGAATCATCTTCACACAACACTCTCAGTCCTTAAACGAGGGTCTTAAATTTTTAAAGATTGGATGGTGGTTATTGATAGATGACTGATAAACACAAATTTGTTAATCCATTGTCTAGCAAATACTTAAGTTTAATTATGTCATTAAGTACTTA
>OVBE01017122.1:196-10581 GCA_900406425.1 Iberis pinnata | reverse complement strand
AGGTGGAAGCCACTCAAGCGGACGCTACTTGGCATTGCAGATAAAAAAGCACGGACATTACTGGCCCACGAAGAAGAAGGGCCCAGGAAGAAAGGCCCAGGAAGACAGAAACTAGATGGGCCGACCTGACGAGCTGGGCTGTCCAGCTCGTGGCCCATTAGGTTAAAACTATGTAATTAGGGTTTTAAGCATGTATTTTCACTATAAATACCCATGTAATTATTCCTAAATGATATATGAAATTCTTCTGAGCTTTTGCCCACATAATCTAAGATCTAAACCTATTTGTTAAGTCTTGATTTAACATGATGGCTGGGTCAATTCCCTTCATGTCGTTCATGGTCCAGGCGAACCACCTGGCCTTCTTCCTTAGTAAAGAGATTAACTCGGCTTTGATGTCTTCAGCCAATTCTTTCCCTATTCTAGTAGTATGGTTCGAGTATTCGGTATGAATACTGACTTGTTCAACCTTGTCTAATTCCGGTGTGGAGCCATAGACTTGTTGGGAGTTGGTAGTTATCTCTGATACGTGCAAGGTTCGCATACGGTGTTCAGTTAAGAAGCAGGTCTGAGCAACGCGCTGATTTCCTTTTTTTTTCCAGGTCCCCCTGCTTGTTGGGAATTTGACGCACTAGTGGTAGGTTGATACTGCTGCCTTCATGGAATAGAGCCATGGTATTCCGAGGATTACATTAAATGCTGAATGCTGGTCCATCACGACGAATTTGACCATATGAGTAGAGCCTCCGGCTATAACATGTAATTTGATTATCCCGATGGAGGAAACGGTTTCCCCGCTGAATCTTGTTAATGTTTTCATATCGCCTTTTATTAGGTCGGCGCCGATTCCCATGTTGTTAAGCGTGTCTTTGAAGATTATATCCACTGAGCTACCTGTATCGATTAAGATTCTCGCTAACTCCGTATTTGCAATAACTAGTTCGATGACTTGGAAGTCGTTATGAGGCTAGCTTAGTCCTTTTAGGTTGGCATCACCAAACTCAAGTGGCGGAGAGGTTGGTATGATCTTGGTCTGTTCCTTCTGTGCGATAACGGCTCGTTGTTCAGATTTTCTGATTAATCTTACTAAATTGTTGCAAGAGATGAGACCGCCCATGATCATGTTGACCCGCCTTCTTGGTAACGTTCCTTCCGTAGCTCGGGTCATTTGGGCTATGATCTTGATTCCGAGTAGGGGGTGTCATATCGTCGGGAGTATGTGAGCTCGCTTCCCGAATTTTACTAACTTGTGGGGCTCTTCCCTTTGTGGCTGAATTGTGCCATGAGTTCCCATTTCTTCTTCTATCGCCTAATGTACTTCTGTTGGTATCAATTTCGCCGTCCTGAAACTTTTTTAATAAGATGGACTGTAGGTGTCGACAGTCCGCAGTTTTGGGCCCGTTTCGTTTGTGGAAATCGCAGTATGCTTCTGGATCGTCAGAAGGTGGAGGTTGATCTGCAGTTTTCCCGTTCTCGGTAATCACAAAAGTAACACGACCTCTTCTGTCCCTTGAATAGTGTTGCCTAGGTTCTCGTGGGACCTCGTCCCTTTCTCGGCTTGGTTTTGCGGCGTGATGTTTTTTAGACATTACGGCGTGCTCTTCCTCTATTTCTACGAACTTGTTGGCCCTATGGAGCGCGTCTTCTAGTGTTTGTGGGGGGTTAATGAGTAGCTCGTCTTTGAACCTTGAATTAAACCAGAGGGCTTTCCGTAGGGCGGCAATTGCGCCTTCGTTGTTTATTACTATCCCAGCGATAACTCCTTTGAACCTGTCAATGAAATCTCTTAGTGATTCATTTTCCTGCTGAGACATCGTCCTTAGGTCGGTTGTCGAGGCTTTATTTTCGATGTACATCGAATAGTGCTTGATGAATACTGTTGATAATTGCTGGAAGCTATCGATGGTTCCTGGTTCTAGACGGGAGAACCAGTCCAACGCCGATCCTGACAAGTTTTTCACAAAGAGTTTACACAAACCTATATCTCGTTATTCCATGGATAATTGCGCTCGCGTCATGGCGATGGTGAAAGCCATAAGGTACTGGACTGGGTCGCTTTTGCCATTGTACCTTGTAACTTGATCTTGGCAGAGTGCCGAACCAGGACGTATGTGATTCTCTTGGAGAACGACGTTTTTTTGTTTCTTCTATGGCTCGAAGGATGTCAGGAGCCGAACTGGTGGCTTGATGTACCTGTGAGCTCATTAATTTTAGATGTTCATGAATGTATTGCACTTCGGCGGCTTCAGTTGTGTTTCTGAATCTCGTCGTGTTAACGTAATCTGGTTGGCTTTAGCGTCCAGCTGCCTTTTTGGGTGTCTGCTGGAATGCTCCAAATAAGGAACAGTTTACAGTGTGCGTATCCCTGTCCTCTGTGGAGGCGATCATTACTTCGAGCTGCGCTCTTAGGCTTTGTGACTCGGCTCTGAGTTTGGCGGTCTCTGCTTTTTGTTCGTTCATCTGGTTCTACATGTCTTGCATAGTGATTTCGGGGACCTCCTCTTCGTGATCTGATCCCCTGGTGTCGTTTCATTCATCTCTGTTTCCCGTGTCGGCGGCGGTGCCGGTGGATCCGTCTTGTGTTTTTTCGGTTAGTCCTCCCATGATCATTGCTCTGTTTGCTTTTTTTCCTGCGAAAGAGATTTTAAGATCTTCCAGCTGTTTAATCCCCACATATGGCGCCAACTGTTGAATCAAGACTTAACAAGTAGATTAAATCTTTGATCTTGTGGGTAAAAAAGCTAAGGTGGTCTCAAGAGGAATTTCATATATCTTTAGAAGAGTAATTACGTAGGTATTTATACTAAGAATACATGCTTAAAACCCTAATGACATATTTTAACCTAATGGGCTTGTAACAGAAAAGTCCAGCTCGTCAGATCGGCCCAACTCGTCTCAGGCCTTCTAGGTCGTCACCCACCTGGACCTTCACTTGAAATGGACTTTTGGATGAGTGTTAAACCCGGTATTAACAATTCCATAAAATGCATTGCATGTTAATTCTTTCGTTAAATTACTATTTTTTTCACTGAAGGCTTATGTTTGATTTGCAATAAAGCTATTACCTGATTTTTGTGATTTGATTTGAGAAAAATTATCATCGCAAAAACTAACAAAGTAGAAATAGTATAATGTACAATAAAACATCCAACTTCGAAGGAGAACCACTTTCACTTTTATTATTTATCAGGAAAAATATCAAAATATTCTTGAACTTTCAAATTTTGGTTGAAAAATGTTTGTACTCTTTAGTGAACCATTTAAATCCTCATATTTTTGTATGAACCTATTTAAGGAACCAATTACTCGTTAACTTGTCCATTTTAGATACGTCATTAATTAACAATCAATTTCACTTAACACTGTTGGCTATAGAAAGGAACTCTTCTTGATCGATTGGAAAATGTAATAACATAAATTTTTTATCGCATTCATATTTGGATGACAATGAGCATAACATAAAAATATATAGTAAATATTTTTATTTTTAAAAAAAACTATTTATTTATGAATTTGATAATAAATATAACTTTAGAAACTTTAACATGATACAAATAGATTATAATTTAAATTTGTAATGATAAAAAACTTTATGTTAATATTTCTATTTTTTCAGTATGCTATAAAATAAATTTAAATTATATCATAGTTGGTGCACACAAAACTACATCGTAGATTTATATTTAAATTATTTTAAAAATTAAACAAAAATATTCTTTTATTAAACTTATCTCTAGTACGGAACATTATCTAGTGTGTTCTTATACTTGAAGAGATTGTTGATATCTTCTTTATCAAAATAATAATAATAAATTTATCAAAATAATAATAAATTTTAACCTTTGTATAGTCTAATGATGAAGATCTCAAAACTGCACAGATGAGAAAAATATCTCTTCTTAATGATAAGGTATATCTGTCATCTATAGAAGAGTGTTTTCTTGACTTGTGACAAGAACAAGGATTTGTTTTCTTCCGTTCACTAATAATCGAAGATGAGAAATTTCAGGCGAGAATAGAGAAGAAGCATGAGGTTTTAGAGATTGGATGTGGATGGGGAACTTTAGCCATAAAAGTTGTGAGAAGAACTGGATGCTATTACACTCGCGATACTTTATCTACTGAACAACTTAAGTATGCTAAAGCGAAAGTCAAAGAAGCTGGACTTGAGGTTTGTGTATGTAATCCATCTCTAAATCATGTTACTGATCTCCAAGGTTACTTCTAGATGACATAACTTATGAAATGCCAGGATCAGATTACTTTTGAGCTATGTGATTATCGTCAACTATCTGAAGTTTCTCTTAAAAAAATATGACAGGATTATATCTTGGTAATATTTTTTCTTTTCCTTTGGTCTATTTCTCTTAATGTTATATTTTCTCTAATATATGTGACATAACATTTTGGATGTTTCAGTGAGATGATAGAACATGTTGGCCACGATTCATGGAGACATTAATCGATCATTGTGAAGTTGCGCTTGCGCAAGATGGTAGTTTTTTCCTACAGGTAACACTTTCACATTCTCATGTTTGGTTGTACGGTCTTGTACCTTTGATAATTTTTAATGTTAAACTATTATAACAGTGTACATCGATACCCGAAGAGCGTTACAATGAATATCGACTAAGTTCAGATTTCAGAAAAGAATATATATTTTCTAGTGGATGCCTTCCTTAACTCAACCGATTTCAGTAACTCATGTGCAACGTAACCATAACTCAACTGTATCATAGAAAGTAGCGTTTCACAGTTGCGCTCATTAATACACGTCAGCAAATTCCTACGTGGCGAATGACATTCCTATAAATATGTTTTTTGTCACAACGTAATAGAAGGGTACGCTGGGCATTTAAAAAAAATGCAAGTAATAAAAAAAGATTTGTATGGTTCTAGTCATTTGTAATAAAATGTATGGTAGTTAAGCTATCTATCCTTTTTACTATGATAAACAAATAAATTGTATTTGTTCAAATTGAATATGTGATATATTAGGTATTTAAGGCTTTTTGACACCAAATTCTATTGCATTCTAGGTTGTTTAGCTTGCATTTAGATCCATATAGGTTGTATTTGCATATAATTCCATATTTCAGGTGTTGAATGTGAGTGGAATCAAAAGAGTGATCAATTGGATGCAAAAGAGCTAAAAAAGAATTTAAAGGAGGATCAAACCAACATCCCTTAAAGATAAAGTGATTTGAAGATATTGCAATGAAAATTTTATCACGGCATCTTCAAGGATATTGTAGCCATGAATTCAAGATTTCCAACAAGCCAAAAATTACCTTAAACGCCCCAGGGAATTGCAAGATATGAGCCGGCAAAGTTGTGGTCCACTAGAATTCGAAGCTCCAAATTGTCCGTCCCAAAGATGCATCTTTTACACCACCTTCCACTACGAATTAGGAGAAGACTTTTTCATAAAAGTTGTAGCCATTTGAATCAGAATTCCAAAGAGGTATGACACGTCATCATAGCCTCAAAAATGGAAGAGTTATGGACTCTGAAGCTCATAGCGGTTTGGTGTACCGGCCAGAGCAAACCGGTACCCTAAAAATGCAAAATCAGAGACTAAGTATCGGTTTATTGTACCGGGTTTTGAAAACCTGTATAGAGAAAAAAAAAAGTTAACATTTTCAACACTTTTTCAAGTCTTGACACTTTTTTCAGGTTAACCCAAGTGTTTTTGGGTTAACCCAATGCCTCTTTTAGGTTACTATATAAGCTTTAAAACCTGATTTTTTGAGGGTTAATCTTTGCTTCTTAAGAAGAACTTTGTAATCATCTTTTGAATCTTATGGTTATTGGAGTTTGATTTGTTTTTTTTATTATTTCTTTTCTTCTCAAACATACTTCTAATCATGATTCAACAGATATCTAATTTTTGATTTTGTGTTTTCTCAATGATTAGTGAGTAGTCTTTTATAAGTAAATGAGTTAGGTAGATAATAATGATTAGGTGTTGGAATATGATGCTTAGTGCTTAGTTTACTTAAATCCTCATTCGTATCATATTCTTAATGCTAGATTTGACTTGATCATTCAACTCTAGATGATAGGTAGTTTCATGCTCGAAAGGTGTTTGTGAAAATGCACGAATATATTATTTGAATGCTAAATGAGGCATAGCCAAGATATTGTGTTAGTTATTTTAGTGGTTGAATGAATTATATCATAATGCTTGTTTTTTTGTAATTAGCCTGTTAGTTGCATAATTAGGAAAGTGATTATTACCATGAGAGTGGATTAGTCTTTATTTAGAAAATTTAGACCAATGATTAGCATTAAATGATTGTATTAAACATCATAGAACTTCACTTGATCATCTAAGTCAATAATCTAAATCCATTTTCTTAGCCTTTTAGTATTTGTTTAAACATTAATCTTTGTTGACTTTTGTTTAATTTGGTTGACTTTTTATATCTTTGATTTTTGTTGACTTTTATGTTTCATGTTTATTTAGGATGTTAGCTTTAAATCAAAAACCCTTATTTGCTTAGACTAAGTTAAATTCTCATAGGTTTTATTGTGTTGATTGCTCCTCATTTGGATTTGATACCTAAGTACTACATCGACACTTAAACAGTCTTCGATTACTTGATTAGATAAATAACTGAAAAATCTTGTTTAATTTATCAATATGATAATCTTCTAACAATATTTTGTAGAATTTAAAAATGTTACATAGTTTTAATTACATTATTTTTCTATCAAAATATGATTTTTTATACAAAATAAATTATAATTTTTTTTTACAAATTTTTATACTATATATAAATTAGAAAATTTATAAAATAATAACTCGCAAAAAAACACATAGTATATATAAATGATAAATTACATATATTTATATTGCATAGTAATATTTCAAAATAATTTATATTAAATTTTTTGGATAAAAAANAAACAAAAAAAAAATGTCCAAATAGATATAGTAATTTATTACCCCTATAATTGTAGTTGAATCTTAATGTAATCAAAAGATTAGAAACCAAATCAGAACCGGAATTTAAAATTAACCGAATATTTTCTAACTTCTTGTATTCAAGTTACCCTATACACACACACACACAAAATATCGAACCCGAACCAAACGTATTAGCCTAATTTCTACAAATAACTGTAATAATTACCAAATTTGTGGTGTCTAACGAATAAAGGAAATTTTTGGAAAAATACCTCAACTAATGAAATTTTGCCAGAAAATACACAAACTTATTTGGTTCTCCGTTTAATACACGAAGTATTAGATATTGTTACTTTAATACAAATTTTTTTTGAAAATCGCAAATTTACTACACGAGGTTTAACAGAGTTAACTTCTGTTAACTAAATAGTTAAGACTATGGTTAAAAATTAATGATGTGGTTTACTAGAGGTTGTGAAAAGACACATATTGCCCTTAGCAAATAATCTCAAAATCAAATTGAGAAAAAACACAGTCAACAAAATAGGTAGGAGAAACAAAATCCATGGATTTGGAGTATCGTTTCACAAATGGTCATTCTTATGATGAAGCGTGGCACGAAGGTCGTAAGCAAGGATATTGTGCTTACTTTTTTTAGAACCGGTGATGCTAGTCTGGTGAATGAGATTCATGAAATCTTGTAACTCTCCTACTTCCGACGAACGAGCCTGTTTATAGAGCGATTCAGGCTGATCGAGAAACATCGAAGAAGGCCGTGAATCGGAGGCATGTAGAAAAACATCAAATTACTGGTTTCTTATTTAACCATGCATCGCAATTTGTTATAGGGGTTTCTAATAGTGTAATTTTTTATCTTTACTATTGTTAACAATCTGTTAATTAGAAGAAGCTGTTTTTTTGCGTAGTCGATTAATGATTGAAGATGCTTCTTTTTAATTTGAATCTCTGGGAAGGAGACTGGTATTATGATCTTTTTTGTCGTCTATTCGAATAAAACCAACAAGAGATACATGAGCAAATACATAAGCAGAAGAAATATTAGAACCGAAAGCTAAGCTGGCGGATGAATACATATCCCCCGAGACAAAACACAACTAAACAAAGCAACCCAACTAACGAAAGAGGAATCAGTACTCCCAAACTTTAATCGGATCAACATAAAACACTAAACACGACGGTAAAAACACCTCCGGAAACTATGGAAAACCGACCAAAAGGCTCTCATCCAACTCTTGAATCGGCTTAGAAGGCTTTCACAAACCCAATCCAGATAGAAAACATTCTCCGCACGAAGCCGACGAGTAAACGTCAAACACTGCAGCTGAAGAAGAAAGCTTACACGGACGTCTGTCACGAACGACCGATGAACCAAGATAACAAGCGGGATCACTATCTTCGAGCGTCCTGGAAATGCTTGACCCGGAGAAGAAATGAAGCTGGCACTGTCTTGAAACTGGAGATGGAGGCAAGGAAAGAACGGACGAGAGAGCCACAGAAAAGCCAAAGACAAAAGCGCAGCTAGAACCACTGAACTTAAACCAAAACACAAACAACTAACAACAACAAAACAAAGGCTAAACACACCCTAAAAATACTAACTAACCAAAGCCGATCCAGCAGAAACCAATATAAAGAAACTCAACCCAAGCCAAAAGACAAGGCAACCTCTTATGCCGAAGACCAGAGCTAGACCCTAAAAACCGATCTCGAGGAAGAACCCTCCTGCATAGACAGAGAAGATACCAGCCAAACCACCACCAGCTACAAACAAAACTATCTTACAGAAGCCACAACCTACAAAGATCACCAGGGGCAGCTCGCTAGAACTAATGAGAAGGGAAGAGAGACACCTGGGTGAGACCACTAAGAACACCGGCAAGACCACACCACAAAAGGGGCTTCTAAGGTAGCCAAAGAGCAGAAAAACGGCAAGAAACTACTTGACTTATCCTGATCAAACACCCAAACTGAGACAAGCTCAAAAGTATGGACAAGAGAGGAGAAGCAACAAAGCCCTCGGATCTGAAGAAACGCCAGAACAAGAGCAAAAGGGGCGCTCGGAATTGATGGCTGAAGCATCGACGAGGGAGCCCGACAGACGCTTTCCCTCAAAGCACACGCACCGGACCTTATGACGGACCAGGATCCAGGAGCCGTCGTGAGCTAAGCTCAACCACCGAAACGAAGCTAAAGAAACACCGAAAAGAAGACAAACAGACGACCTAGAAGGTTGGACGGAAGAAGGAGAGGCGGTCACCGGATAAATCTGGCGCCGCCGCTGGTGGTAGGAGCACAAAGAGGAAGCCTCATAAACCGTGAGAGAGAGAAAAAAGAGAGATTAGGGGGAACTGAATCTGATTTTATTGTTATCAGTTGGTATTGTATTGTGATCTTTATCAAGGTCACTGATATGTCGATTTTTTTTATATTACAATAAATGGAAATTTTTTGTTGCTCAAAAAAAAAAAGAGATAGAAGATATGGACAAGGAAGAAGACGATTCTTGTTCAGTGCTAAATTTTCGATTCCCAAATGTTTATGGATTACACTAATGACATCAATTTGGTTTCTGCAAAATGCTTTTAATCGATTGGGTTTTTTTCCCAATTTGATTTTGGAATTTTTTGCTAAGGGCTATATGTGTCTTTTCATAACAACTAGTAAACCACATCATTAATTTTTAATCAGAGTCTTAACTGTTTAGTTAATAGAAGTTAACTCTATTAAACCTCGTGTAATAAATTTTTGATTTTTAATATTTTATGTATATATTTTTTTTTCACGAAAGAACGACTTCTCAATTTATCGGTTATGTGAATACATCAAGTGAGTCAACACACAAATAAGGTAAGGAAGTGCCAACAAAAGAAAAAGTAACGTTGCGATCTTGGGATCGCCTAGCTAGTAGATCAGCTCTAAGATTAGCCGATCTTGGTTGATGGATCAGATTGAAAACATCGTAATGCGCTCTAAGCATAGTAAGCTCATGTAATTCTGCTGCAAATGCAGGCCATTCCACTGGTGATTGCACCATTTGCGTCAGCTCAACAGAGTCGGTCAGAAATATCTCACAAAATCTTCGCTTCGATTTGAGTATCTTCATTGCCCACAGTAGACCATATAATTCCGCGTGTGCAGGGGATTGACATTGTACCGAGCCTTTCATGCCCAAAATATCGACAGTGCCATCCTAGAGTTGAAGAACTCATCCTATATCGTATGTGCGGCTTCCTTTTTCCAAAACCCATCAATGTAGCAAGCCACTTGGTTATGACACCAAAACTGCATGCTCGAGTTAGTTGTGCTTCCGTGCAGCCTTTGAACCTGAACAAGGGTCTGTTCACTACAAGAAACTGAACACATTGAGACAAATTCTTTCGTCATAATAATAACTTTTTCGTCACAATAAAAAATTTGTTACGAATTTATTATGATTTTTGAACAGTCACAA
>OVBE01017121.1:0-10581 GCA_900406425.1 Iberis pinnata | reverse complement strand
GTAACTACATCGGTTTTGGTCAAAAGAGGGTTTGACCGGAACCGGGGTGTTACAGGTGGAACGACGGCGTGACGAGGTACCACCGGGTGGAGGTGACGACGCCATTACCGGCGAGAAGCGGCGGAGCCTTGCGCATGAAGCAAGAAAAGGAAAGTCAGAACTTAGGGTTAAATCGCCGTTTTTATCGCCGACTAAAGATATTTTTTCTTTTTTTTAATATAAATTTATCTCATGCACAACATGAAACATCATCTAGTCTTCAATTATAGGGTCATCCTTCGTGTTGTTTTGGAAGCCAATGTTAAACATAAAATATTGAATTGGTAAACACAATTGTTGCCTACTTAATATGAAATGAAAAGAAAGAAAATTTCATATCTATATATATGAGATAAATTCATATGTAAATAAACATATATAGTTTTAGGTCTATTAGAAAATCTGGTAAATGGGCTGTTCGACGATTTTATCCACACTGAAAAAAATTTAGAGTTTTCGTTCTCAACTCTTCTTGGTTATAAAATAAAAAAAATAATACATGTATATGACTCAAAATAATAATTGATCTTTCAGTGAAATGGAAGTACATGGAAGAGGATAACTAACAGTTATGAAGTGATTATGTATAGGATATAAAAAATATATATATATTTAATTTAGAAGGAAGATTTGAGGGTTCTAAAGATGTTATACAACTGTGAAAATCATAATTTGAAGAGTAGGAAGTACGACATTGGAACGTTGTGTTGTAGATGTGAGTTTTTCGATAATGTTGGCAAAATTGAAAATTTTGATATGGCTTAGTCTAATTAGATATTTGATTGTGTTTAAAAGGAATTTTTTCGAATACAATTAAAAAAAAATCAAATTTTAAAAATATCATACTTGCAAAAGTTCCAAAAATATCACATACTTTCAAATGTTTAAAAAATACCACAAAAAAGTTTAAAATTTTGATTTGGATTCACTAAATAGAGTATAAGGTTTAGCTTTTTTTTAAAAAAGATAAAGTTTGATTTTGGAGTTTTAATAATTTATATATAAATTTTGAATTTATTTCAAATTTGTGTTATTTTGAAACAAAAAATTTTTATGGTATTTTTAGAAATCTTGAAAGTGTGATATATTTAAAGAGGAATTCCTTGAAACACCATCAAAAGAAGTTCAAATTTCAAAAATACCACTCCCAAAAATTCCAAAAATATTACTTCCAAATGTTCCAAAAATACCACAAATATGAAAAGTGAATTTTAAATGGTTAGAATTTAAAATTTTAGGTTGGAGTTCAGTAAATAGAATTTAGGGTTTAGTTTTGAAGGGGGTAGGGTTTTGTTTTTGGGTTTTAGGGTTTAAATTTGAAGTTTTAGAGTTATTTCAAAAATTGTGGTATTTTTGAAAAAAATATGGTATTTTTGAAAATGTGTGGTATTTTTAGAATAATACTAATTTTTTGTAGTATATTTTGAGAATTACCTTTTTAAAATATACCTATTTTTTTGTGGTGCTTCTAAAAATTCTCAATCAAATGTCTATATCTTTTGTTTCAAAATAAAATGCAAGCATATATAACACAAACCGGAGACGAGGATATATAACGGAATACAAAAGACAATACCGACGATTAAATAAAATATAAATGAGGCATAAAAATAGATTAGCTATTCTTAATAGAAAGTATGTGCTTTTAGAGAGGAGAAGCCATAAAACTAGATTGGCCTAATTAAAGTATCCTAAAGTGGCTCTCTCAGTTTGTGTTATGCTCTCATACTTAATATTAATATACAAACAAAAGATCCTTCTTAACAACTACTTCTAAAACATTCTTGAATCTTCAAGACTTGTGAATGTTTTTATCTAATCAGATTGCTCGAGAGGCACACGGATAAATAACTGCCCGTTTAGCGTCACCACGGCCGATGTGTGATGCGGATCAATTCTCGTCGGTAAACTTACCACCTACACACACACACACCTCAATAAAGATCATCAACATTCTATAATCATATGTAATGAAACTGCTTTACCTTTTTGAATGGAGTAGCTCCCCATGGATTCAGTGGATTCTCCGGTTCACCTCCTATTACTAACCTCCCTGCTGGATCTGATTGGACTCTCACCTCTTCGCGCACTAGTCCTGGGACTAATGCATACACCTCAAAGCAATCTTGCTGCACATATTGCAAAATATTATTAACACACGTTAAACCAGGTAAGTTGACTTCTCAAAATATTACCGTCCTCTGTACGTTAATCTTCACCCAGTCAGCTGGTGGTCCAACATCAACAACAGTTACATCCAACCTACATACAACAAAGTGGTATCAGAACTCAAATTATGTAATATCACACGTCAAACAATCACAAAGCTAATCAACCATACATAGGTTTATACACTTGGCTTGCATTTTTAGCACCGTGTTCACCAGACGATTGCCTCTTCCGTTTTAGCAGACCTAATGCACATTGTGTGTGAGATGTACGTCAATACAAATTAGAGGAAACGCTTTCTAATCTCATACCAGGGGTGTTTCCTATCTGTTTTTCGCGCTTCTGATGAACAACAACTATATTCTTATCCTACCAATGACAAACATCATGAGGTCAAGACTACGATATATATAAGATGAACATGCATACGTTAACAATGTTCTGTCACACCTTAACTGCAGGGTCACTAACTTCACTGTTCCCGTTAAGACGCTGTGAATGCCAACCTTGCATAGCACGTGCTGCGGCATCTCTCCTCGCTCTGCCTGATCCAGGAGCCTACAAGACATCGAGTTAAGTTAAAACATAAGATCAAGAACTAAAGATGCATAATGATTTTCACAATCTTACCTGATTATCAATAGACATTGGTTCTGGTTCCGAAGGAAGGGGTATATGAAGTTCACCTCCACTGACTTTATGCCGCTCGTATTCAAGAAGAGCCTGAAAAATGAAGAAAAGATACAATATTATGAGAAGTTACTGGATCTAAAGAAACATATATCTGCAGAGGGTTCACAGTTCTCTGACCATTCGTTTAACTTATCAAACAAAAGGATTAAAGCAGATTCTCGCGACAGTGTTTACAAAAGCCACATGAATGAAAACAAAAGCAGAGAATGGATACAGAATCTAACCTTTTCGTAGAAACCTCGGAAAGTCCATGATACTGTAGTACATGTCCTTGAATAACAATTAAGCAATAAGAGTGAATTCTTGCATAGAATTAAATTATTGAGGAAAGACAAAGGTCAACGGTAAATGATAAAATTCTTCTTACTTTGGGGGCCTGAAAGACTCTCCTACTTGTCGCCATAATTTGCTTCCTGTAACCTAATCAGAATAAAGCACAAATCAATCATAATTTTAAACATTAGAAGTGCCGGTACTAAATCACTGAGCCAGGGTATGCATGTAAGAAAAAAATCAGGAGAAAAAAGAAAGAATGATGTGCAAAAGCCTCATTTGCTTGTCAACAAGAAGCTATGTACCTTGTCGTAACCACCCAATCTAGTTACAGCCCTCCACAACCTTAGGCCAAAAATATTAACGAAACATAAGCTTCCATTGAAATTTGTTAAGTGTACAACACCATAAAGTATATAAAATAAAAAGATGGGAAGCAAGCTTACTTAAGGCAGTTAAGCCCCTCCCCATAAAATTTTGGAGGTTTGAAATCCATGTTTCTCTCCCTAAAAAATTGTTCTAGTTCTTTCATAAAAGAAGACTGATCCTCCTCTGTTCCAGATTCATTACCCCCTGACGTATCATCCAATAGGAAAGAGCGCTTTGTGGTCCCATCAGAAGCAGGTGGCGCCACATTTATTTTATGGAGCCCATTATTCAAATCTCCACTTACCCCCACTTCAGACTTTATAACGGAAGATGCCACACAAGGAGGACCAGGTTCACTTCTCACTGATGCACTCTCATTACCAGCACCATTATCATTCTTTTCAGCATTAGTAGCAGCCTCGCCATGCACATCCTTGTTGTTAGTATGGTCAACACTTACATAAGCAACCAATTTAGATTCAGGGACGTCAATTTGCATGTCTTCCATAGGTTCAGTCTCAAGTGTAGTCATTCCTTCGTTATGATCAGATGAAATTTGAGTATCTAGAAGAAGAGGCAACCTTTTTTCATTGTTTCCTGGAACTCCAACAGCCAACACATCAGAGTTTACGTCATTGTGTGTCAAATTTTGAGTGACAGGCATGTCTGGCTCTTTTCCCACGTTTATTGAGGTTTCTGTGAGAGGCTCAGATGGCTTATTATCCAATTCTGATACAGTCTCAGAAGCAGACACCTCTACTTGTGTGTCAAGCTCTGTCCTGGTTCCTTCACCAATATCGACTCGTTCACTTTCATCATCAACCAAATTCATATTGTTAGCCTCACCCTCTTCTTTCCTGTCATTGTTCTCCTCAACAACTGCAGTATCTGAATTGGCAGGAAATTCCTTATGGTCTCCTGAGGATTTGATCTCATGTTCTTCTGTAGCTTCATCCTGCTCCATCACAGCATTAGCATGATGATGTGGTGATCCTTTCTCCTCCGAGATGTTGGTATCAGGATTGACTGGAAATTTATGCTCTCCTGAGGATATCACGTCATGTTCTTCTGCAGTTTTTTCCTGCTCCATCACAGTATCAACATGAGGATGTGGTGATTCTTTTCCCTCAGAGAGATTGGTATCACTGTTAGCCGGAAGATTATTGCGGTCTCCTGGAAGTATCAAGTCATATTCTTCTGCAGTTCCGTTCTGCTCCAACACGGTGTTAGCATGATGATGTGGTGATCCCTTTTCCTCAGAGAGTTCGGTATCAGGTACTGTAGTAGTTTCTCCATTGACTACAGCCGTATCTTTTTCAACCATGACAGAATCTGCATCATTTTTTGTGATATCCAAACTTATTTCACAGGACCCTACATTCTGTTCTACATTATCTTCCAAACTAGGCTTGACTAACCCTTCACCAGGATCTAAAGCCACTAAAGGAGGACTTAGATGCGGGCTTGTATCTAATTCGCAATTCATTTCATCATGGGTTTTCTCATTGTCAATCTTTGGTGGTTCACCATTGTCGGTCGCCTTTGCAACTATAAATGTCATCCTGCTAGAAGGAAGAGAAGTACCTTCTTCAATGACCATGGGACACGCATCATCTTTGTGTTTCCTGATGAGAGCTTCCTCTCCTGGATTCTTATCCTCGGTTTCCTTTACTTTATCCTGACTTTCTACTCCAGTTTCAATTTCCTCAGCTTCAGTTGAAACACTTTGGTCTGCTGCAACAGCTATACCCATTGCTACACCCAGCTTTTCCAACACATCTTTATCATTCCGGTACCTAATACCAGAAACAAATATTTCTTAACACGTGAATACACCTTATAATTTTTAACAAACGAGTTTAACATATAAATACACATACTTCATAATAGCAGAAGGACCACTAGCGTTAATCTCAGCAAATATGGATTTCAAATCTGGATCTTCTGTCATTTGAGCCATACGCTCACTAAACTGTTCTGTTGCTCCAGGGTTCCCGAGAGCCTCCAGAAACCGACACATTTGTGGATCCTGAAACAAAAGAATAAAACAGAGATTCAGTGTCGAGTAAAATAGTAAGAAGAACCGAAAGAGTTCGTCCTGAATTTGGGATTCCCCATAACCTGCTGCATTGTGTCCATATCCTGTTCTGGATCAAAGTTAGGCAAGCCTGATTCCAGTTCGGTACTCTTACTCTCCTCCTTGGAATCGTTTTTCTCATCTGGAGAGACATGAACCAATTATCTCTAACTCAAACAAACAACAAAAACAAACCACCAAAAGCTATCTGACTAAAACGCCCAAGCAATCGAGTGAACAAACATCGAATCTGTTAATAAAAAAAAAAAAAAAAAAGAGACAACGATCGAATCTGAACTAAAACGTTTCAAATCGTGATAAACACAATACCTGATGGAGGAAAAGTTTTCTCTGAGCTTGAAGCCATTAGATATGGCTAAAACCCTAAAAGAAAGAAATGGAAAAATTTTGAACGAAAATATAATCAGAAAACAAAAAGAGAAGATTTTTAGATTAAAATGGAAAAATGATCTGAAGAATGAAGAAAGGAGACGGCCGTGAAGATGATACCTACCGAAGCGAGTAAGAAGGTGAGGAACAGAAGAAGAAGCAATAAAAACCCCAAAGGAAAATGTTTTATGACAAAGGCAAACACACAAAAACGGATAAATATAAATATATTATCATTTATTAATTATTATTATCAATGGATTAGCCCGATTAGAGTAAAGGCCTAACCTATTTTGTAGCATAAGGCCCAAGCCCATTAACATTTATAATCTCTACTAGGGGTGATACGGTTTTGCTTTGGATTTATGAATTTTCAAGCTTTTGCAAGTTTGGAGTTCTTGAAGCTTTATTTCTATTTATACAAATTAGAGAGTTTGGTTTATAGTAGATTTGTGTTTGATTTGGTATTAAGAAAAATTTTATAACAAAAATGAACATAATTAGCTAATGAGGGATTCCTTCATAACCAAAAGAAATTCAAATATAAAAAGTAAATTTTAAGGACTTAAAATTTAGAATTTTTGGGTTTGAATTCACTAAATAGAGTTTAGAGTTTAGCCTTTAAGGGGTAGAGTATAGTTTTGGGAGTTTAGAGTTTAAATTTGAAGTTCTAAAGTTATTTCAAATTTTAGGTATTTTTGGAATAAATTAAAAATGTATGATATTTTTGGAATATAACTAATTTTTGTAATACTTTTGAGAATCTTAGTTAACTAATTTGTGTTAGTATAATAAATTTTTATTATAATTAAATATATATATATATATATATATATATATTTTAGGGGAATTCTCAAAAATAGCACAAAAATTTAAGATTATTCCAACAATACCACACACTCCCAAAAGTTCCAAAAATACCACAATTTTTTCCAAAAATACCATATAAATGTTTTTGTTCCAAAAATACCACAAATTTGAAATAGCTTTAAAATTTATAATTTGAATCCAAAAACCCCAAAACCAAACCCTACCCCCTTCAAAACTAAACCCTAAACTATATTTAGTGAACTCAAACCCAAAATTTTAAATTCTAAACCCTTTAAATTTCATTTTATTTTTGTGGTATTTTTGGAAAATTTAGGAGTATGCGGTATTTATGGAACTTTTGGGTGTGTGTGGTATTTTTGGAATTTTAACTTCTTTTGATGGTATTTCAAGGGATTACTCTATATTTTATTTGTACAAAAAAATATTAATTGTAATAAATTTAGATTTGAATAATTATATTAACACATATTTATATCAATTAGTTAGATTTTGTAGATTTCCACCTCAATTTATGTACACTAGAACCTAAAAAAACCTAGTATGCTAGTTTTTTATTTATTAATATTTTTCTGATGTAGTTATTAATTTTGTTAAATAGCAATGTAGTTATTATTTGTATATGTATATTGATATACTAGGTGCGCGGCCTGCGCCATACTCGGGCATGAAGAACCTTAAGCAAAATCATGATTAAAATCACAATACCTATCTTAAATGGTTTTCAAATCATATTTTATTTTTATATCAATTATCATAATTTATTAACGAATGATTAATTTATTTATATTTTTTAATAATTGCAAATCATATGTACATACATTGGTTTTATGTTAATCATACAAATATATACATAAATAAAAAATCAAATTGTTAATCTATATAATATAAAACAAAATAATAATAAATAAATATAAAAAACATAAAAAGTTTTAATACATACTATCGATGTTAATATTATCATAAAAATGTTCAACTTCATGATGCCATAGACAAATATCAGAAACTGAAGAAGTAACCATATAGTTGTCTTCACCATATCGATCCCAAGCACAATTCATTAATAAGAACTTCATTGTGCAACCGTCGCATAAACATTTTTCACGAACGTATGATCTTTTAGCTGATACATAACTGGTTTACCACGCCACCAAAGATGTTCTCTAGTTTTGTACCGGATTTCTTCAAGCCCTTTAATCGTTGTTGACATTAACGGTTTTATCAAATTACATAAGACCTTTAGACCCTCATGCTTTGTATCGACTCCACGACAGATTAGGATCAATCCAATCCATAAACATATATTGTCTCTTGGTTTCCTTTTTTTACAGCCTCAGATAATAATTTGAATCCTTTGGTTGGTTTTCTAGAAAATATTTGATGAGTCCTTTACAGTATAGGGCATCAGGATTTCCATTCTTTCGACATCTCTTAAGAAAATTTGAGAATCGTGTATGGTTCAGATACCATGGAAAAAGAGGAAATTCATGAAGCGAAATTCGGCAAACAACATATGGTTCATCGCATATTTTTCTAAAATATCTTGAAACCATACTGAGATTGGAAATTGCAGTCAAAGAAGTTTTTGCAACATGCGAAAAAATTTTGACAAGAAGATCTTCGGGTAAAGAATTTAGAGAAATTTTTTTTTTCGCGAAGTCATTGAATAAGAATTGATAATAAGATTGATGAATATTGTATCAAAGTTATACATATATTTATAAAGGCCCGAAAAATTATAATACATATTTTATTTAATACGGATTAATAATTTTACACAATTTAACAAAGTAAATCGAACAGATAAAACTTTAAGAGTATAAAATAAAATACACTCGATATCAAAATAATTTTATAGTTGAGATATTAAATATAATCAAATATATTAGTAAATTTAACAATCTTAACTGTTTATTTTCATTAATTATCAAAGTAAATTATTAACAATTTTAATATAAATCCTACATATAATAATATAAAAATATAATAATATATAAATCCTATGTTATAGGAATTTATATAAATCTTAACAGATTGTATATATATTATATATATTAACATGTATATTATTGTTATTTTTGTATTAAATATGATAATAGTTGTATAATATAAATTTTAATAATTGATATCACATAAATTTTGTATATATGCATATAATCTCCATATTATATATAATCAGCATACTATATATAATATATATACATCTAATATCTATATATATTAGAACATCAAGTTTATTAAGTTTTGTAAAAATCAATATATGTCGAGAATTTTTAAAAAGATAACAAATTTTATATAATGAGATATAATAAATACAACGTGTATATGATATATCGATTACTATTACGGTTTCCAGTATTTAGTTTAGTAACATTTGTTTAAAAATATATGTTCATATTTTTGATAATGTTTAATTTATTTGTTTTATATATATCTTATAATTTATATCACAAAATAATAATTGTTTTATTAACAGAATATCAACGATTTATATATTTAAATATTTAATTAAATAATTATTATAATATATAAAATATTTAATGACATATACCTATATATTTCCAACTAATAATGTAATATTCATATATAGATAAATAATAAAAACAACTTCCAGAATAATATTAAAATAGTTTGTAAACACATAAAGTTTAAAATAATAATTAAAAAAACGTCTACATGTTCTGGAAAACTTCTGTGTAGACAACGTTATTCGTCTTTTTATATGGTTTTCCATCACTGTCTGTAATCAGAATCTTCAAACCCTTTCTCGATGTTACCCTAGATAAAGCAACATACAATTGACCATGCGTAAAAACAGGTTTTGGTAAATAAACACCAACCCGTTTTAATGTTTGACATTGGCTTTTATTAATTGTCATGGCGAAAGCAATAGCAATTGGGAATTGCCGCCTTCTCATCCTAAAAGGAAATCATGCTTCTGGTGGAGATACAAACATACGTGGTATCAAAACTTTATCACCAATGTTTCACCTGTAATGAGTTTTGCTTCTATAACATGATCACAAAGTTGTGTTATTATTAATCTAGTTCCATTGCATAAACCACCTTTCAGATCAATATTCCTAAGTAGCATTATCGGTGCACCTATCTTCAATATCAACTTATGATTTGGCAAACCCAAAACTTTAATACTATTTAGGAATTCCTGAGAGTAGGTTATTTCATCATATTTACCAGTGTTTGATTTTTCGATTGCATCAGAACTCAAATAACACATCTGTTTACCTGTAAAAATAAGACAAAATAAAAAATAAAAATTTGTAAAACTATAATATGAACATGTATCGATAAAAAATTATTTAATATATTGTAATTAATTGTATCATGTGTGATATTCACTTTTCGAATAATTCACATATTATATAAATAATTTATTAATTGTTTTATTGATAATAACATACTTCATAACATAAAATATGATGAACATATCGTTATACTCAAAACCGAAATCACATATCGTTATAACATATACGAAATTGTAGACATAATAATACAAAATAACCTAAATAATCGATTAAAAATATTAAAAAGAAAATTACCGGATAATTGTGATAGCATATACTCATTAATATTGTCGACATCTTGGTTTGTTGGACTTAATATAGCTCGTTGTTAATAGAACATTGGATCACGTTGTTCAGCGAATGTTCTCCATAAACTTCTCTGACAATAGTTTCGATAGGATTAACACATTCAGTAATAAGCAAATCTTCAGGAATATC
>OVBE01017120.1:0-10582 GCA_900406425.1 Iberis pinnata | reverse complement strand
CCATTATGGATTGACATAAAAACTCATACTACAACGATGGGTTGATTGATAGCCCATTAGGAAATCAAAATCCTACTATCAAACATCCAAAAAGATACAAAACATCGTTAGTAGATATACACGCTCCACCTGACTTACTTTACACCATTCCGATATGAAAATAAATCCAAGAGAAGGAATAAGACCTGGATAATAAATAAATGACAAAAACCATGAGATAAAAGCTCTTTAGGAACATTACCTGAGAAGGGGATTGATCGATCTTTGTAGAGATCGATCGCTCTCAACTTACTGGTCAATAAGGAATATATGAAACGATCAATCCACGGCTGGATCGATTTATTTGTGCCTCCGGTTTTAGCTCCTTTCTTTCTTAAGTCACGAAAAGGATGGGATACCTCACTCACCAGGTTGTTGTCTTTGTCTGCTTTGCTNCGCTCTCAACTTACTGGTCAATAAGGAATATATGAAACGATTAATCCACGGCTGGATCGATCTATCTGTGCCTCCGGTTTTAGCTCCTTTCTTTCTTAAGTCACGAAAAGGATGGGATACCTCACTCACCAGGTTGTTGTCTTTGTCTGCTTTGCCTACAAAAAGAAAAAACACTAAAGAGAAGTGTTAGTATTCTTCCGATTTAAAACATATCACATAATTGTTTTACATTGATTTGAGCAATGTTAACTTAGGAAGTAACAAGAATCATTTATAAAAGAAACCATTAAGATCACAATGGTCAAGCAATACTAATTTACAATTAGCAAGAATCATATGTGAAAGACATCATCCAAAGCAATTCTAAAGAATCAACCTAGTGGCACATCATCAAGTTGGANACATAATTGTTTTACATTGATTTGAGCAATGTTAACTTAGGAAGTAACAAGAATCATTTATAAAAGAAACCATTAAGATCACAATGGTCAAGCAATACTAATTTACAATTAGCAAGAATCATATGTGAAAGACATCATCCAAAGAAATTCTAAAGAATCAACCTAGTGCCACATCATCAAGTTGGCAAGTAAAGAGCAATGATCAATACTAATTAGAATTAGCAAGAATCAAGAGTTACTTAATTAGAGAAACCAACTAATTAGAAATCTAAAATTAATCCAAGTCAAAAGATATAGAGGAGTTGTTAATGGTGAGCAATGATCTTAGCAATACTAACAAACATTATCAAGAATCAAGAGAGAAACCATCTAGATAACCAACAATTCAAAGAGAAGACAAGGAATCAAAGATAGATTAGAGATAACCCGGAGTAACTTAAAGATTCCTTCACCAAGAATATCCTAAATCACAAAGAACTCAAAACTAAAAATCAATAAGTTAGTAACCAAAAATTAAACTGACTCAAAAAACCAAAAAATAAGTAATTTAAAACACCAATAGTGGGTTGTCTCCCACTCAGCACTTGTTTAACATCACTGAGCTTGACGAACTTACCTCCTAAGTTGGGGCTAGATCAGCACCAATTGATGCCCTACAACAACCACCATCATCTCAAATTTGTAACTTCAGAACTTTACTCATCATCTCCTTTGCAAAGTTGGTTCCCTTGTCCTTGAGATTCGAGGTAAATAAGGTTTTAACCTTTGCAAAAGGTTTTGAAGTACCTTTGCTTGAGGAGTCAAAGTCACAGTAGGATTCTTGTTGATCTTCTTTAAGTTCAGCTTACCCTTGTTTTTGAATTTTGAGGTTGCACTCTTGGCTGAGATTCGAGCTTCTTTGTGCAAGACTTTAGTATTAGTATCTTCAAGACTGGATTCTACCCTAGATTCCTGATCCATCTTTTCTTCTTTCATCATAATGATTTTAGAGGCATTGTTTTGGGGTACTATTAGATAGTAGTATCTCTTTTTATGTTTGTGATATAGATGTGCTGCTTAGGCATATCCATCACAGCCCCTACAGATGCTAGAAAAGGTTTTCCTAGAACCAGTGTCCCATCCGAACTACCAATTATATCTAAGACATGAAAATCAAGAGGGACTAGACAATCTCCAACTTAAACTAGCACATCAGAAACAAATCCATTCGAGGATATGACAGAGTTATTAGCAAGTGTAAAAGACATTCCTGATGGTTTAATACCTCATAATCCCAACTTCTCAACAAAAATCTTAGACATGACATTCACGTTAGCTCCTGTATCACAAAGAAAATCCATGAAAAGTACTCCCTTGATCTTAACAGGAACTAAGAATTCTCCAAGATCTTATAGGTTTGTTAGAAACCATGTCATAAAACACAAGATCATCTGCAGATGTTTGATGTTCAACTAGGCATGAAATCTTGAGTTCATAAAATGCCTTTGAAATTGATGCAGGCTGCAGAGGGGGATCGATCGATCCAGGTGGGGATCGATCAATCTTGGATTTTTTTTAGATTTCAATTCGATGGATCTATCGATCCTGACTAGATCGATCGATCGCTTCCGGGAGCTCCTGTTGCAGATAGATCGATCGATCCAAGTATATAGATTGATCGATCTGAAGTTTATGAGTCTTTACATATAAATGGATCGATCAATCCAGGTGGGGATCGATCGATCTTTGTTCTGCACTGTTTCTGAAACTTCTAAAAACTGCAGATTTTCATATTCATAATTCTTCTCACCAATATTCGAGCTTATGGTCTTACAATAGCCTTTTGAGTTTTCTTCATCCTTCCCAAAAAGAACTCCAGCTTGTCTTTTCACAGCTTCTGCAATATGAAATACTTGTAGATCGAGCTTCTTCACATGATTAGACAATGACTCGAATTTTTTGTTCAAGTCATTGTAGATGTTGTCCAACTTGAAATTTAAGTTCTTTTCAAATTGTTGCTGGCTTTCCAAGATCTTATTGATCATCGATTCCATCTTGTGTGTCTTGAGGTGGATTTTCCTGTTGAAACCCAGGTTGATAGGTTGTTTAAAAACCACCCGAGTTTGAATTATGCACAAAGTTCCTATTCTGGTTTCCTTGAAAACCATTCTCACATGTATTATGACCAAATGATTGTCCAGATTTCTGCACAAAGGTGTTCTGTCGAGAAGGTTACACTTGATCTTAGGGGTTCGCTACATTGGTGCGTTTCCATGAGAAATTAGCCTTGTTGTAACCTGGGTTGAAACCTTGATTAAAGATTCTTTGACCTTGGCTATTGACATAGCTCACTTCTTCTACATTTTCAGGCTCTTTGATAGCAAAGCAATCTGCTTCAATATTCTCTACATCTTCAGCAAAATTGACATGTTTCTGGTTTTGGCTCTTGAGAAGTTAAGTGAAAAGTCCTTTTACCTCTATAAGTTCAAAAGAGTCTGAACTAGATGATCTTCCTCTGAGATCATAATCAGGACAATGATTGTTATTACTTTGAGTTAGATTGTCAATCAGCTGATAGGCTTCATTCACATGCTTGGTCATGAAGTCACCATTACTAGCGGTATCAAGAGATAGTCGATACTGCTGTTCAATACCTTTGTAAAAAGTATTGAGAAGGTTCAGCTCAGAGAATCCATGGTGTGGGCAATCTCGAAGGTACTCCTTGAATATGTCACATGCCTCATAAAAAGATTCTACAGAACCTTACTGAAACTGAGAAATCTTGTTTCTCAAATTATTGGTCCATGTAGATGTGTAGAAGTAACTCAGAAACATGGATTTTCACTCATCCCAAGTTTCTATAGAGTTTGCAGGCAGAGACTTTAACCATCTAAAAGCTCTATCATCAAGAGAGTGATTGAAGAGCTTGCAAAGCATGAAGTCTTTGGAGACTCCATTGAGTTGAGTGGTGCTACATATGTCCTCAAAGTTATCTATGTGGTCCATAGGATGCTCGGTAGTTAAACTATGAAATTGGTTTTTCCCGAGCAACTAGATAAGCTGAAATGGGAACTGATAGTCCTATCTTTGAGGTTGGCGAGGATGTAGAGCATTCCTATTGGCGAGGAAAACTTCAGGGTTGTTGAAGTCTCCAACTAGTACCCTATACCAATGAAGTGGGTTAGGACCGACTTTGTGGATCTTGATTACCATTACCAGCTTCTTGGTTAATGTTTCTAGCTCCTTGATTGCCATTTCCTCCTTGTTGTCCTTATAGACCTTGATTGCCGTTTCCTCCAGGTTGGTTAATCACCAACTGTTGTAATCCAGGCTGAGGATTATGGACGTTTTGATCTATGGGAAAGATTGGATTGTTGAGAATGACGTTGTCTCCCATTGTGTTGGAAGAGCTTGCATTTCTTCTTCCTTTCCGGTTCGAGCAATATAGATTCAAGAGTTCTTTGTTATTGGGGCTAAGAAATTCCTTAGACTTATTAGATCGTAGGATCATGCACCTGTAAAATGAATTCAAGAAGAGAGAGACGCGATTAGTACTAAAATAGAGTATCCTAGACTAGACTCTAAATAAAACTTAAAAGGCAAGATTGGTCCCCGGCAATGGCGCCATAAAATATGTTAGGCTCGGGATTTAAATCCTAAATCTACACTGTAGAGAACAGGTTCAAGTAGTATAGAATAGGGTTGAATTCCATAGAGACCGGATTGTGCGGCTTTCAGTTAAATGTTCGATTCTAGCTAAGAAAGATTTAACAAATTAGATGTAATTTAGAATAAGCGATAATTAAAAAACGGTTGTAAAACAAATAAAAAAATGCTAGGCAATAGGGAATTCCACAAGTATTTAGGTTTGAAGTTCAGGTTAACATGCAGGATTTTATAACGAAAATAGTTCTCAACTCAAAAGAGAATAATAGAGTATATTCTCCCGAAGTATTATATCTCTATGCTTGAACTACTAAAGACAAACTCCTGCCATATTTAGATAATTCAACCATGTATTAGTTTCATATTCGATATTTTCATAAACCCTTAAGACAGTACTCCCGCAAGCAAAGGCATTTATTCATCTAGACTAGTTCAGGTTTCTAAATCAAATCCCTTTGTATTTATTAACATATTATCATGAACTATGTGATCAATCTAATTTAAGCATTAATAATAAATCTAGACTAAGAACCTAACAAATTCAATCTATTATGTCAAACCCTAACTATCATACATGGTTTCCTTGGGAAACCCATAAAACCTAACAAGGCGACTACTTCGACATAACTAAGAAATCAACAAGCATAATAATTGAGGATTGCATATTCAAAAACCAAATTGTATTGAAATAAAAGCAGAGTTTAGAAATCTTCTCCAATAANCTAAGAAATCAACAAGCATAATAATTGAGGATTGCATATTCAAAAACCAAATTGTATTAAAATAAAAGCAGAGTTTAGAAATCTTCTCCAATACAAAGTAAATCTTGTCTCTCTAAAAGCTCTCGAAAATAATAATGAAGTATGTTGTGTGTTTTTAATTAAACCTAAGCCTAAGGCTTTTATAGTGCTAAAATAAAATAAGGAAAACCAAATCCAGTAAGGAAATATCTTGATAATTATTGAGGACAATTGCATCTTTTTGGTTATTTTCAATTTGCCTCGGGCAAAGAGATCGATTGATCCATAAACGGATCGATCGATCTGTCGTTCTTTTCTTTCCGGGATCGATCGATCCAAGACAGGATCGATCGATATGATCATACGTAAGTTTCTCAGTGCTTTGGATCGATCGAACTGGCCTAGATCGATTGATCTCTTCATAAGTTCTTCTATGGATCGATCATTCTCTAATCAGGATCGATCCGTCCATCTTTGTTTTGTCCGTTTGCACCTGAGATCTTCTGAAAACTATCAATTTTTCTCCAGAACGTCCCAATCTCCTAAAATCATGAAAAACACCAAAAATACAAGGAAAGTACTTGGATAATGCGAAATAGTAAGTATAAATACCCACTATAAAGCATAAAACCCGAGTGATATTATATATCTTCATTATGCATAAAAAAAGATCGTTGAATACAGTCACTTATTCAAATATATACTAACTAGTCCACTTAAGACTGTGCATAAAGTATCTTACCTTATCGTCAGTTGACATCACCTTATTGTCGACGTTTACTTATTTAATCTTGTCCACAGGAACTTTCGTGGACCTAGCGTCGATCTGCGTCACATAGTCAGAGTAAAAAAAAAGGTGCATTTGACATACTTATTCTATAGTTTTTTATGTAGCATATCGTCCTCAATAATTATTTTGGACATCTGCACATTTTCTGTATTTTTCTTATTCAAACTGTCTACCTAAACTTTCGTAGACATCTCTCCGACCTGCGTGAAATTCGTGCAAGTCAACATCATTGGGTTAATACCTAGGCAACTATTGAACTGGAAGTATTTGGTTTACCGTGGACCTCTCCTTAGTTTGCACGTTTGGCTCTTCTATCTTGTCCACATGCCCTTCTGTTGACATGTCCTCGTCCTGCATATATGATTTATCCTAAAAAATACTACTTGTTGGGCGGACTAGTCCAAAACGAAGTATTTAATCTATAATCTTTTGATTACCATATCGTCTACAACAATTACATTGGACATCTGCATATTTCTCGTGTTTGTATCATTTATACTTCCATCTTCACTTCTATAGACATCTCTTCAACCATTCATAAATGCGGTCAAGTCACAATTAGTTACTACGACATCAGTTTAATACGTAGACAACTATTCAGTTTAAAGTATTTGGTTTTACAATGGACTTCTCTGTAGTCTGCATGTTCGCCTCATCCATCATATCCACATGTCCTTCTGTAGACATATCCTCCCCCTGCACACATGAGTTATCATCAAAAACCAATACATGTTTGGCAGACTAGTGCAAAATGCAATATTTAAGGTATAATTTTTGGAGTCTCTAGTTTTGATGTACCTTCTCGTCCCCAACAATCTCCAAGTTTGCATCGCTACATTTATCTAACTTTGCTTGGTCTGAACTTACCGTAGGAATTTCCACTTCATGCACACTTGTTGTCTGGATGTTGTCCATGGGGTTTTCAGTGGGCGTGACTTAAATATAAATATCTCATAATGATTACATGAATTAAGATAAGGTCCACACAAGAAACATGGTAGAACAACAGTATAAGTTTAACTTACACTAACGTCTCCGATTAGTTGGATTACATTAACGTCCCTTTTGCCTTCAGTAGACATATCGTCGGCCTGAACAACACAATTTGTTGAAATAAGTTGGTATAAGGTGACACTAACGAAAGTATTTGTGAAGGGTGTAATTATATAAGACGAGCAATATACAAACATGTCCAGCCCTCTTTTCTACTATTTCACTCTCGTCCATTGTCTTCTGATGGACATGTCCTCGACCTACACATATCAATACCATGGAAAAATGTTTAAGCATTAACACATGTTGCACGATTAGACATCAGAAATGGACATAGGTCCACAAACAGTGTGAGACATACATTTGTTAGATTTGTGATTACGTGTTCGTCTATGGCACCTTCTGTAGACATATACTCCATCTGCTCATTTTATAAGTCGTTCATAAAATCTACAACATCGAGATACTCGACAAAGACTGATCTGTCAACAACTTCGTCATCCCACAGTCTCCGGGTCTTTGAGATGTTGTTTTCTCTGAACTATTATCAACCGAAGTATGAGGTGATATCGGATTATTGCGTTTTTCTTGACTTGTGAACTTGCCACCCCTACGCACTTCACTAATAATCTCGTCGAGTAGTTCGTCCTTCATTATTGACTTTTCAACTAGAAATATGTCTACTATCTTCTCCTCTAGCGAAGCGGCCAGCTTTTCAGTGTGAGCTCCTAGAATGTCCTCAACAATCTTATGGACGGCTGCAGCATCCAAACTTCCTTCATCTTTTGTCTCTAGTTCAAATGATAGACAACTTTTTGTTGTGGTTGTTGCCCTTTGCCCTTGGATGTCTCAGACACATCCTGAACTTTTCTACGCACTTTCTTGATCTGTTTTGTCTTCTTCACGTTTTGAACTTTGATCTCTTCCACACCTATACGATCAAAATCTGAAAACTCGCTTTGCCACATGGTCTTCTTAAATTTAAATTGACTAGAAATAAAACTTTCCATGTATTGCACAGCTTCGTCCACCACCTCGTCAGGCCACTCCTCGTTCATCCTACTGTATAGTTGGTCCTCTGCATTTAGAAAGAGCTGAACCTGCATATGTGTGTACGAGAAGTGTGAATTAACTGTATGGACATAGATTTGAATGCGCAAACGTAACTAGAATGTTTTCCAACTTACAGTGGACATTTTCTTGACTTTCATGATATTTGTATTTTGAAATGTCTTGCACATTAGTAGACTCTGAATGGACTCATGTGTGAATTCGTGGTCAACTTCTTCAGTTAAAGGCAGTAGGTTCTCAAACTCAGGGATAGCAGCGAAGAAAAACAACTGGAGAGCAAGGCTGAAACCATGAATCGTTTTATGAGATTGATTAAGCTTCTTTCTCGCTTTATCCACACTGTCGTATTGATCGCTAACTTTTACCATATCTATTTTAATGTGGAACGCTTCACGCCCCCATGGGAAACTCTCAAAAGCTTTTAAATGTTTAATCATCTCAACAACTTTGCTTCCAACTTTTACCGGGTTTGTATTTCACAGCAAAATACCTTCCACTATGACGATGAGCGCAAGCCGAATCCTTTCCATGATGGCATTTTTTTGTCTACTGGCAACCTCTTGTCAGTTTTTAACCATCTGACAATATCTTTGATGTTCACGCTCTGTTTTTTTTCTTCGAGATAATTGTGTTCCAATACGGATTTTTGGGATCTTCTAGTGTTTGTAATCTCTCTAAGACATCTGGTTCTGGATACGGACCGCAAAGAAGACTAGCGACGATACCAAATTCCCGGAGAGAAACCCAAAATGGGCATCATGCAAATATAAACCATAGCTCGTATATTTTCTCTGTTATTAGTGTTCTACAGAGCATTTGATGGACAAATTTCCCAGAAAATGCTGCCTTGCCAACCGGAATCGTGAACAGTGGACCAAAAATAGATGCCCGCAAGTAATTAAGATCGTAGGTGCCTTCAATGCCTCGACTATGTCGAGACGATAATCTGGCTTTGAGTAACAATTTATTCGCCCACCAGGACGATAACGGTCAGATGCATATAACCTATGAGGGAGTCGTGAAGAATCAAACCTCGGTACTCCAGATTGGTGGATAGGTTCATCAGGCTTTGAAGACGACACGCGGTGGTCGATTTGCAGTGTCGGTGTTGGTAGGAACTATAGCCATCGAAGTCGGTTCTTCGTTCACCGGTTGCTTCTCCTTCAGTCTAGGTGATGATCGAACCCTTCTCGAGGACGACATCGGCATTGATTTTTGAAGAAATCGAAAGATTGAAGGATAGAAGGAGTTTTCAATTTCGTGAAAAGAGAAGTTAGGGTTAGCGTTTTTACAGTTTTCAGATAAAGAAAAAGAAATAATATGAGAGAGAGGATTGAACAGTTATCTCGACAAGAAAGGTGGAGAGATCTGTTCTACTTTTTTATTTTCTCGATATTCAAAATTGTTAAAAAGATATCAGAGTCCATCCTATTATCCAACATCTTTGATATCTGTTAGAGGGGTATTTCTGTCACCTTGAAAAGTAGAAAATAGTACTTTTTACAAATCGTGAATAATATCTTCTAAATTGACCGAAATTTATGATATTGTGGCTAATTGTCTCAATTAAAAGAAAAATTTTTAATTAATTAACCTCACTTAAGAGTTTTTAATTCAAAAATTAACTTTAAAAAACAATTAAAAATTTGGAAGAACCGCTTAAGGGTNTAAATTGACCGAAATTTATGATATTGTGGCTAATTGTCTCAATTAAAAGAAAAATTTTCAATTAATTAACCTCACTTAAGAGTTTTTAATTCAAAAATTAACTTTAAAAAACAATTAAAAATTTGGAAGAACCGCTTAAGGGTCTTAAGGGATTCTCCCAATGGAGATTCTTTAATGGGGGTATTGGCTGAAAACAAAGCTCAGACGGCTCCTGCTTGCATAGTCTCTGGTGAAAGAGCAAAGACATGGAACATGTCCGAGAGAGCTCCTCTGTTGTGGGAAAGCTCTTGGGATCATAGACATGGACTTGACGTCCAAGGAGATGATTGGCCTCAACTTCTCTCTTAGACCCCGTCCCAAGAAATCTAACTTGTGGAGACACAGCATTTTGTCGTTCTCTATTTTGTAATTAAAGAGAGAAAAAGGACCAGAAATCCTTCTCTTCTCACTTTCTGTGTCCGAAACCTTAGTGACTGTTTGTGTAGATGAAAAGGTCATTTTTGTTGGATGCAACTTTTGGAGATACAAGACTAGAAGAACAGAGCATCTGATCCTCAAATCATTGAGGGATACAAATTGAATAACTTAAAAATCCGACAAACAAAAAGACAAACAACAACAAATTAAGCATTACAGCAAACAAAAAAGACATCTCTATGGATGCAGATACATGTAAATTCTCTCTCATGTATTGATATCAATCAAGGTTGTTGCTGAGCATCCATGTAACCAGCATCAACAAGCACTTTCTCCCTCTTGGCAATCTCAAGATCTTCATCCACCATCATCTTCACAAGCTTCTCAAACCCTATTTTTGGTTTCCAGCCCAACACTTCTTT
>OVBE01017119.1:0-10582 GCA_900406425.1 Iberis pinnata | reverse complement strand
ATTTCCATTTTTGTTTCCTTTAGACTCACCTTTTGGGATCCTGCACTGATGTCTCCACTGCCGAAAGGCCACTTTTGTTAAAGTTTCAAATGTCAAGTCTCACCAAGCTGCAAAGATTTTGGTCTTCATTCTTCCACATGTTATTAACATATCTGCATTTTCTTTGAGACATGTATGTTTTACCTCTAGAGCTCTGTGGATGGAAGCGCTTAGCTTCGTCCGTTCATCGGCAAATGCGAGCTTCCACCATTGTGTACTGCTTTGCGGAACCCACTGCCACGTACAACCGCTCACTACCGCTGGTCCCTCCTCTCCGTTGCAAGTCTCACCTACTCCTCTTTGTCTCTCCATTTTTATCTCATCTACTTCTCCGGCGAAGGTCCGTGCTCAAATCTGTTATGTTTTCTATATGCTAGTTTCAAGGTATAATCGATTTCAATTTGATCAAAACTTGCTGTATCGTGTTTTGATTCTTTTGAATACGATCGAGCCTGATTTTATTAGTATAAAAAAAAATCTACTGCCTAATAGGTCTGATTGTGAAAGCCTTATTTGGATTGGTGATTATGCTCCTAAACATCGTTACTACTATGTGCAGTCTAAGTTCACTTATTGGTCTTATTGGTTGTGTCTTAAGATAGGTTTGGACATGATGTCGAACTTTATTACCATTGTTATGCGATCTTTTATTGCTATATACAGTCTTTCGTTCCTCTTTCAAAACTTGTTATCGGGTTATTTCTTGTTGTTTATCTTGTATTGAAGTTTATACTAGCTTAGTTCTAGTTTGTTTTAACGCTAAGGGTTTCGTCCAAGGTATTAGCGATGATTTCTACTTTGTTGTAGACACAAGACGACTTGAACATCTCAATTGTGTTGTGACATCTTCCTTTCCATAGTCTCAACGATGGTATTGGAATCTATGGAAAGCTATGCCTCTTCGATTGTTGGAATACAACATATTTTTTCTATTCTCGAAAATTACAATCGATGAGTACCGAAGACTCTATCTTAATGATTCGCTTTGTTCTCTGGACCTTATTTATTTTACTTTATTGTTGTTTTTAATGATCCTACGACATATATATTTGTATGTTTTGCTTTGTTATTTGTAACCGTATGCTCCTTTAATGGAGATTAGACACTATGGTAATGAAGTAATTGGTTTGACAAAAAAAAGAAAAAAGAAGGACTCTTCTTTCTCTTTTTGTATGTATTTCTTCTACACTTTGATAGCAAACATTTTCACATTATCAAGAATCAAGAAATAATTCATTTGAACCTAGAATGCGACTTCATCATTTAAACTATGCACAAAACGTACAACAAATATTTTTGTTGCTCTTAAACATCCCTACACCACTATAACAAATCAAACTCTCTTGTATATTTCTCAACTGTATGTTTTTCCTATTGTAATTGTGTAAGTTTCAAATAAATTCTTGCTTGTAATCATCTAGTAAAAATATCTTCATAGTCATTTAAGCTTCTCTCAAAATTTCATTCGGGTATTGCTTTTTTAGCATGTTGCGACTTATAGGTATCCCACCAAAGGTTAATATAACTTTTCAGCCTCGGGTTGCCATCTTAAACTTCTTCTCATCATCATAGATAATGTATTCAAATGTCCTCTACATAGATCTCAATAAATCATGAAAGTCACTTGGTTTAGATTACATTCAAAATAAGGGAAAATCACTTTGAACTCTTCTTCCCTATGATGTTGTTGCTATTGTGGTTGTGTACGGTTGTTTCATCTCCTCATGTCATACTTTATAACAATGTGTAGATCATAATCAGATTCATGAGAATAAACTCCCTCCCTTGAGTTGATATATCTTCAATAGCCCCCTTTATCCGTTGTTGTTAGTGCATTTTCATACCATTAAATGCTTGAACCGTCTGCTACCTTAGATAAATAATTTCTCTTCCAATATGCTCAACATATTTCTAGTATAGTGTTAGTCTTCCCGGAAACTCCGTGATATATGAATAAAAATTGAGGATACTGATAGAGATTCACTCAAGTAATCTGGATTTTCTCTAATACCAATTTGGTGCATGTAGCAAGAAGCGAATTGAGTGAACCGATGGAAATTGTAAACTAGACAGTTTCAACACCAAAGTAATGCATATTTTGGGTTGTTTACTCCTACAAAAATTAAAAAAATTATCGGATATAAGGTGGCTAAGATACGAGCAGAATCATCATAACGCGTAGGCACCACCAAACTAACACCACATTAGCACCACCAAAGAATGTAAAAACGCTTAAATTCATAACAATGGCTCTCTGGAATCTAGAAGATAAAAAAAATATTTAAACAAATTAAATGGGTCACAAAAGAGACTTCAATTCTTATAAGTTTTTCTGATTTTATTACATAAGAACATTCATAAGTACTACTAAACATGCATAACACATACAAAATGTAAAAATATACTATAATCTGCATGTAAGAGAAAGAAATAGTCTTGTATAAATGATGTCGCGATCATGCCAGGGGCGAATCTAGGAATAATTTTTTATGGGGGCACAAATACAATTAACAAAAGAAAGTGAGGGCATATTTATAAAACAAATGAATATTTAATTAATTTTGGTTAAATAATTGTTTTAGTTTTCAAAAATAATGGGTGCCTGTGCATTTTTTGAATTGCGTGTACGTTCGCCACTGGATCATGCACGAAATTGCATCATCTCTTCTTGTCTTTGGGTCTAAAATATTGTATTTAGCTCTTATTTACTTAAATCTAGCTTATAAGAATGCATTTTATGCTTAGTTTCTTGGTTGTGACATAATCAACAATAACAACTAACCTCTTATGTTTTTGTTGATCAACTTCTTTTTCTTGCATGCATGCTCCTACATCAAATATCTTGATAACTGATACAGAAACACATCTTATGTAATAATATCATGTCATCAGTAATTCACGACGTAACTTCTGATGATAATTAATTGATAAATTTTAATAAATGAAATCATGATTTTTTTTTTAAATCAAGTCTATCATATCAACTAAAAATTGGTAACTTAATACTAATTAGACCACATGAATCATTCCAAGTCGACCAAGTGAAAGGACTGAGGTAACAACAAAATTAAACGGTATTGAGTTACACCAATAGTATATCTCAGGACTGTGATGACTTGGACTCCTCTCATCTCCCGCATGTTGATCCCTTGGCCACTACCGACCCTCTCTATCGAGATTACTTGGTTGATGATCTATTTGCTTATGGTCCATCTCTCACCTTCCCTATCTTTCCGACCTACGTGTAGGAGATTGGTCAATCTAGTGGCTTTGCTCTCTCAGATCGTAAACGTAAAGCAAGTGGTGATCCATCAGATGTTAGTCCTACTAGTCGTCAAAGGCCTAACTCGCCTTCTCCCTCATCTGTCAGTGTGGTGGATGCCATCCAACCACTGCATGAGCCATGATCGTCCTCCATTGGAAATGTCAAGGGCTAGGGATCTCCTTGATTGTTCCATATCTACAAGATATCCGAAAGTATTCTAAACCGGATATCGTGCTCCTATCGGAAAGTAAATAAAATACAAATATGTATCTCGGCTAAGTACTTCGCTACGTTATTTTTTTTTTTTTCCACCTATTGGGCGTAGTGGGGGATTAGCTTTTTTTGGAACTCCTCCTTTTTTACGTATTATTGCTACACTTTCGCCTTATCTTTTCTCGGCTTTCATTTCAAGTCCTAATGACCCATCTTTTATTTGCATTAGGTTCACGGTTACCCAGTCTATACTAAGCATATGCGTCAGTGGAACTTTCTCTTACATTGCCTCTATGTTGGTAATTCTAATACCAATTATTGGCTCATTCTTAGTGATTTTAATGTTCTTGTTTCAACTGATGAAAAATCGGGTGGGCCTCCTCACCCAGGATATACTTTTGTGGGCATTAGTAATCTTATCACCTATTTCGCTCGCTTCTGTAAGTTGATTATGTCCATAAGCCGATTTTTATTCACACTGGCCGAAGATCTTATCTGCCTTGTCGACTCTTAAAGTATGATAATTGTTGGAGTTACAATTCTGAAGCTCACGATCTCATATCTCAGACATGGTCCCTTTTTGGTCCGCATATTAAACCTAAGGAATCTAGTTGTATGTTGAAAATTTTTTGGACCGCTTTGTCTAAGTGGCGTATGACACATTCAACTAATTTGTAGCTTCAAATTAAAGCCTTAAATCTCGTTTTCATGATGCTTATGCCTCACCATCACCTGATTTTAGGTATATTACCTCGCCCAAATCAGATTTTTTAATATAGGATGGAAGGGGAGTAGTGGCGTACTAAAAGTCGGGTGCAGTGGTTACAACGCGGTGATCATAACACTTCATTTTTTTATGCTAAGATAAAGCAACAACATGCCTCTAATTGCATCATATTTATTCAAGCTCCTGATGGCACACTGTTATGAATTGGAAGCTATAAATAAGGTTACTTTGGATTATTTTGTTGATTTATACTCTCTTGCTCCTTCCTCTGACTCTCAATGCTTGTTACGCACAAGGTCACTAAAGTTATGAACTATTTTTTCATCTAGCTAGTGACTGACCAGGAAATAACTGCTGCTCTATTCCAAGTGTGTAGAGACAAAGCCCCTGGGCTCGATGGCCTTGGTGCCAGATTCTATTATGATCACTAGCTTGTTTTATGTTCATGTGTGTTTGCTTTTTCCCATACTTTTTTATTTATGGGACACTTGATCCCACTCTTGACCACACACACATTTTTCTTATCCCAAAAATAGCTCATCCACAATTAGTTCAGGACTATTGTCCCATTAACCTAATCAATATGGCATATAAATTGATTTTCAAAATTCTGGCTAATAGGCTTAAACCTCGGTTGCGTATGCTCATTTTTGAAAATCAATCGGCATTCATCTCTTCCCGCTTCATTACCAATAATGTCATTATCTCTCATGTGTTGTTGCACTCATTGGGTATTCGCAATCTAACACAACCATATGTAGCATGTAAATTGGACATTGGTAAGGCTTTTGACCGAGTTAACTAGGACTATCTCAAATGTTTAATGCTTAAGTTGGTTTTCATCATAAACGGATTTCATGGATTATGACTTATGTTACAACTGCTAGTTATTCGGTTTTGGTTAATGGATCTCCTCATGGGTTTATAGTGTTTTCTTATAGGTCTATGACAGTGTGATCCAATTTTTCCTTACTTATACATGTTATGTACTAAGGGTCTCTCATCCATTCTTAATCATTACAATACAACCAACCTTTTAAATGGTTTTCGTGCTTCACGGCATGGCTCTCCAATCTCACACTTACTTTTTGCAGATGACTCCCTCATTTTTTGTCAAGCATCGGTCTCTGAATGCACAAATCTTAAGGTAGCCTTATCTATTTATGCATCCGTATCAGATCAGCATGTAAACTTTTCAAAATCTGCAATTACTTTTGGGAAGGGTATCTGTTTTGAGCTCTGTAATTAGTTGTCTAATCTTGTTAACATTAGTGATACATATGGCTTTTCCAAATATTTGGGTCTCCCAGGCATTATTCGTTGTAATATAACCTCCACCTTTGCTTGTATCCGTGAACGTTTATAACAACGGGTTCACAATTTGTACTCAAAATTACTTTTCACTATTGGTTAAAAGGTCTTAATCAAAGTAGTAGTCACAACCCTTCCTACTTATTGCATGTCATGTTTACTACTCCTTAAAAAGCTTCTCAATCAATTAACTCCTATAATAAATTTTGGTGGTCTAATACTCTTGACCGCTCAAAGATTCCCCAGGCTTCTTGGCAAAAACTCACAAAACCAAAATGCATTGGAGACATCAGATTTCGAGATTTGCATGATTTCAATGTGGCTTTGCTTTCCAAATAAATCTGACATACAAACTCTTCCTCTTTACTCGTTTGGGTTTATAAAATGAAGTATTACCCCTCTGATTCTCTTTTTGAAGCTACCCTTATTCTCAAATCCAGCTTTGCCTGGAAAAGAATCTTGGCAAGTTCTACATTTCTCACCAAAGGAATATGTTGGCTGGTCGAAGATGGTGCCTACATTTGAGTTTGGACAGATAACTAGATTCCTACGTCCCCTCCTCGCCCACCATGTTCCATGACCTCCCATGTTGACCTAAATCTTAAATTCCTCATCTTGTTGATTCATCCAATAGCATATGGAATCTTCCGTTGCTACATTCGATGACCTACCATGTTCATATTCCTTCCATACTCTATCTTTCCCCATATGTATTAGGTTCCCCAGATTTGCTACGCTGGCATCATACTCAAGATGGTGACTACATTGTTAAATTTGAGTATCGTACACTTCACTACTTCCACTTATCATCCTCTATTCGTCTTACAACAATGTTTAAATCAATTTGGAACTGGAACATACCGGGGAAACTACAATATATTTTAGTGGAAACTTATGCATAATTCTCTACATGTTTCATATAACTTACGCCAACGACATCTTAAAGCCTCCCTTATTTTCTTACGGTGTGGTGTTGCTAATGAAACTGTCAACCATCTTATTTGTGGTTGTATAATTAGTCAGGATGTCTTGGAACTCGCACTTGTTCACAACTCAATCATGAAGATTTTCTACCTCTTTCCATGAGAACATTACTCAATTTTTATCTCTCAATTCTACCTCACCCACTACCATACCTTTAGTTCCTTTTGTTGCCTGGTATATTTGGAAAAGTCAAAACTCTTTACTCTTTCAGGATAAGAAGTGGTATATTTCAGACATAATAAATTAGGCGATTAGGTACCATAGGGCTTGTACTACTTATTTACTCCTTCTAGCAGTAACCCTCTTTCTCTCGAATCCTCGGCTTCCATTCAGCCCCTCACTAGTCCAATGGCTGACCCTTATTTGTTTTGTTATGGTGATGCATCATGGTTATTTGAGCATGCTATGAATGATATTGGTTGGCTTCTTTTTGATATTCATCACCGTCTTATTCTCACAGGAATAAGAGCAATCAAGCTCGTGAAATCAACTTTAATGGCCGAAGCCGCAATGATGAAAAATGCTACAACCACTATATGTTGCTTACACTATCACCATATTCGATTCCATACCGATTATGCTCATTTACTTTGTGCCTTAACAAAACCACAAAATAAGCCAGCTGCTAGATATTCAATCATTCCTCTTTGTACTGATATTTATCTCAAGTACATTCCATTGATGTTTTTTAAAAAAATTCCAAGATCTCAAAAACTTGAACGATGCTAATTTGGCTAAGAGGGCTCGTCTTTCTTCTTCCCCTTTTTAATTTCCTGGAACTCTATGTAAATATCCGATGATGAAATTACAAGTTGGAAAAATGGTATTGAGTTATTGTTATAATACTTCAATTTTTAAAGGAATTGTGGTGTATGAGAATGTAGTACTTAACATTGCGATAGGATAAAATTTAACAAGTGAAAACCCTAGCCGCTCCCCACAAGCTCAAAAATCGAGAAGTATTTTTTCACGTTCGTTGCAGCCGATGGTTTTGGCTACGGTCAGGATCGCCCAGGCTCTCTGTCTCACTTCTTTCTCCTTGCATTCCTTCTATCTTTTGTAGTCTTCCTATGGTGTTGGTGGTCAAAGAAGATGGCCTTCGTTTTCTTCATCACTGGTTTTTGTTATCTTGGTGTTGTCTCTTACCCTTGTAGCTACTGTGATTGGGTACAAATTTGGGTGAGACAAGCTGGTTTTTGGATGCAACAAACTCTCTTTGGTAAGTAGCTTCTACTCTCTCCAGATCTAGTGGTTTCGGCAGTATATACCATCTACTCGTGAAAGCAGATTGTGGAAGAGTGTGGGGTTTTTTTTGGACATTAGAGAATATCTTTGTGAACGACTTCCATAGCTTTATTCTTCAAATCCTTACCTATCGTAATATCAGTTTCAGTAATTTTCCTAGGTGTACTTTGGCCTTGTCATTGACTCGACATCAAGGTCTAGTTCCGGATGGTGAGCTTACCCTGAGTCTATCTTCCTTACTGGTACAAACCTCCACAGCCGGTTTTTTTCATTGTCTTCACACCGCTTCCCCAGTAGATCCGGAAACACTTCCCAACACTCTTTGGACCTTCGGTGAAACCTATAATCACTTCTTTCTTGCTACGGTTCGAGCTTTTACTGTTGTAGGCATGTTCCATCTTTCAACCCCTGCTATGTAAAAGCTCGTTAAATACTTATGGTTGAGTTCTTTATTATTCAAATATCATGGAAATTCTTATGGATTATATCATCTACTCTTGTGTGCATTCCTTACTCTTGCTATGGAGGTTTAATTTACTCTTATTATTTGATTAGCTATGTGACAAGCTTGTGCTTAGCCAGATCTGGTTGTCATGTTCTGTCCTCCCTAGATAATGCTTTCTTGTATCTTCAGATATCTAGAAGTAATAAGATAGAAGTAGCCATTAATATAGAGTGGATTTATAAGTTTCTGGCTCATATTTTATATGTAGAAATTCATTGTTCAAGGATTAGAGTGTATACACCTGCAGTTTCAATTATATTTATGACATAAAAGGCAAATTGATTTGGAACTTCTTTTGTGCACCAACTTTACCTTCTATTGAGGTTTTCACTAGATTTATTCTAGCTAGTTTAACGTAAAGGGTTCAATCCCTTGTTACAGCTTTCTTGTCTACTATTGTGTAGATAAGTTATGGATTGTGCAACATATTAATGTATGTACCTCTCTCTTTCTCACGTTCTTGCTGATGGCTTGGAACTTTTGGAAATCAAACTATCTTTGGCTATTTGAAAGTGATAGCTTTCTTTACCATCTAGCAACCATTTTCGTTGATCTTTCGATGTCTTGTGGAGAAGGTATGGTGTGGTGTTCATCTCTCATTGTCATGGTCCTTGAAAACAAATTTTTCAACTTTGCCTTTATGGGAATCATTGATAACAAGCTGCGAAGTATTGTTTATAATGTTTTGTTATGTTCGACTATTGTCTCTACCTTCCTTTCTTTTGTTCCTACTATTTGTAGTAGGCTAAATGATGTTTCAGCTATTGTTTTGATGCTATATGTCATCCTTTTATAAAATATTTGGTTTTAGAAAAAGAAAATGGAATACTTCAGTTTTAATCAAATTAAAATGGGTTAATTCACCAAATAGCATGTTGTAGGTCCAATTTTAAGAAGATATTATTATTAGTTTTCTCACAACAATATACAACACATATCTATCTTACTCCTCACACTCTCTTTCTCATTTTTTCCCAAAGTCGACCCTCCTTCATTATTTTTGCAAATAAAAACATTTAAAACGAAAACATATTATCACAAAAGTTACCTTCAAAAAGCACAAATGTTTTTTTTTCTGAATCTAACATGATCAAAATTATTTAAAATGGACCTAAATTTTATAAAATAGTGAATATTGACCATAACAAAAATATAAATCATAAACCTTAACCACAAAAGCATAAACCCTAAACAAAAAATATAAACCTCCAACACAAAATATAAACCCTAAACGAAAAAATAAACCCAAACCACAAAATATAAACCATAAACACAAAATATAAATCCTAAACCCCAAAATATAAACCATACACCCAAAATATAAACCTTAAACCCCTAATCTAAACCTTAAACCCCAAAATCTAAACCTAAATCTCAGAAATATAAACTTTAAACCGCAAAGCTAAATTTAAAAATATAAGTCCTATATCTATAAAGAAAAAATTAAGCTCCAAATTAAAAATAGTTTGAATACTGAAAATAATAGTCAGATTATCGAAGTAACTACATTGACAAATATATAACGTGAACCTATATAATGTAGGTGGACTATTCATTGTTGTAGGGGTAAAAAAATATATGAAATACTGTGAGAAGAGAGAGACTGAAACCTACTTGTATGTGTTATTTACTTAATATTAGAGTATATTCATATTATTTAGTGCAATTCCCCAAGTATAATTATTTGTTCGTCACTTTTTTAGAAATATCGCACGATTATCTATATTTGAATTTGATTAATTTACAAATGGGTGATCTACCAGCTCAAAATTTTGATGAGGATGAATTCTACGGACTCTGAGAAATAACAGCAGGACTCAAGAATAGCGGTCTTCGAATATTGATAGGTCTAGAATTTAAATCCTAAAACAAATAATGCAGAGAACANTGCACGTTCAGATAAAAACTCGAATATGGCTAAAGCTAGAATAAAATATCGATTGTCGAATCAAAACAGTAAATTAAACGGTTTAAAACTTATAAAATAAAATCGTTAGGCATCAGGAAAACCACAAGTAATCAGGATTGAAAGTCAATTTATCATGCAGTGATTTTCTTAGAAAATNCCCGGAGTATTAAACCCTATGTTCAAATTATCAGAGACAAACTCCCGCCGTCTTTTAAATAACATAACATGCATTATAGATTAGATTCAATTGTTCATAAGCAATTAAGACAATACTCCCGCAAACAAAATATCTTATTCATCTAGACTAGATCCAACTTCTAAACCAACTCCCTTTGTGTTTATCTGTCTAATATCAATGAACTAGTTAGCTACTCTAATTCATGC
>OVBE01017118.1:0-10582 GCA_900406425.1 Iberis pinnata | reverse complement strand
CCGGCTAATCTCACATATGGATATTTTTGTTATATATATAAGACGTTTTTTTATGTACTTGTTTTTGAGAGATGCGAGGGATTTTAAATTTTCGTTTTGCGTTAATTGGTTTGTAATATTCTTTTATGTCGGTTATTTTCACGTTTATTATTTTTGTTTTACGTTTGTATAATCAACCAACTTATACAACGGTCCTAACTCCTTTCTCTCCTATCTCGGAAATTATCTAGTTTAACCCCGGGATTATATTCCAATGGACCGGAATATATTTCCGTGGTTCGACTGAGTTAAATTTCGAGATAGGCGTAATAACCTCGGTTTTGGTCAAAGGGGGTTGACCGGAAACGGGGTGTTAGATGTACCCCGACGGAAACAACCATCTACATCGTCTACGACCCCCCAATATCAAGTACATAAAATTGTCCATTTGAAATCAACTTATGTGTCCAATGTTTCCCTAACATTTCAACTTTCTAATTGGGTAGTCTGATGAAGATTATGGTAGTGATGTTAGCGGAGCCCCGACCCCCACCTCAAAACCTTATTATCATGTACATTTACCAATCTATAGGCCCCCTGTCCCCCCTAACCAATTGCTTTCTGTTGTACTTCCGAATCACATTAATAATTATGACTTGGTTGACATGGTAATAACCATGATGATGTCCACAATCATCTTCAAAGCAAACATCAATAATGTACATATTTTTTCTAATATGGTTTCTTTCATTGTTGCAGTTAACGCCTGACATTCCTAGGGACGAGGACATGGAGAGCTCCGATGAGAACCTGGTATCACTTTAACTCATTTTAGTACTCATGTTCTCAGCCATGGTCTTCTTATGGTAGACATAATGCAGATGGACTACATACTTATAATATTTTTTATTCAGGGGGACGATCCTGCTGTTGGTGGCATTTCATTGGGTAGCAATCAGGCTGATCCTTCCATTCACACACTTAATGATGAACAAGGTGACAATACCACTCTGGCTGAGCTGAAAAAGTCTGGTAAAAGACCAATGGTCGCTGATGAGGTGCGTGAGAAGAGGGTGACCAGACGTCCCAAAAGGTTTCGCTTAACTGTCACACCAGTAAATTTTTTCCCTTCACCTCATGTCCACGAGTCATTTTCTGAAGTTGATGTCTACCTCAAGAAGAAATTCTACGCCGCATTGAAAAAGCACAAGGGCAAGTAAGTATATGAACTCAAATATGCGTACCTTCTTCTTTAATTATGCGACTAACTACAAATTATTTTGTAGACCGTACAATGTTGATGGACATACGGTTCCTGTTCAATATTTAATGACATTGCTACGTCAAAGAAATGGATTGACACACCAGTAATTTTTAAATTAAACTCAGTCATACCTTTTGATAACTTGTCTCATCACTCATTATTCATTTTTTTATGTTAGCATGTCGAAGCACTGTTGAGTTTAATCTGGCATAGACATGGAGAAGATTTAGTCAAGAGGGGAGTTGGTATTCTTAATAGCTGGTTCATTCTTATTTTGGTTGAAGAACATGCTAGCTATCAGCAATTGGGAGGTCTTGCTAGCTGGAAATGGAACAGCTCCATCAAAAACTCGGTCCATGGTCGGGTCCCCAACCACTTCAACAAGCTTTCGTTGTATCCAGTTGTCAAAATTTTTTATGCACCAATGAATTGGGGGGGGATGAACACTGGGTTGGACTCGCGATCAACTTGGATTCTGGTAAGATTGAAATTTATGACTCATTTCAGACCAGTTTTTCGACTGCCCAGGTGGACGAGTTTATGAAACCGGTGGAAGAGATCCTTGGCTTGGTCGTCCACCAGTTGGTAGATAATAAGTCTGAACTAGCCTCTGTTCCGGTTGCATTCCACCATTCAAGGCTCCTTAACGTTTACTAGAACAAGTGTGCCGGTGATTGCGGTCCCCTAGCTGTCAAATTCATTGAGCTCCATGCTCAAGGACTTGAATTCTCAGTGGTAAATGACAAAATGGTGGACAACATGCGGACGCGGTATGCTATTGACTTGTACGGAGTACATCCAGCCACTCAATTAGTCACAATTTGTAACTTGAACGTATTTGTCTTTAATTTCCCCTTATACTAAACTTTAACAAAAAGATGTCCTAATTGGCCTTTTATTTTAAACGTATTCCGTCAAAGTATTTTTCGTCCATTAACTCAGCAAATCCGATATTTCCCAAGACAACAACCTATTGATTTTGCTTACATGGACAAGTATATAGTAGATCAGGTCTCCTGCAAAATTGTCCATTACTATAAAACAACATAGAAATATGTTCTCCACATATGTGAACATGTAACATACATAAGCTTAATAACTTCGAATATTGTCTATACTAAATCATGTCCATAAGTAGGTTGCCTCATACAGAATAGACTGGCACTCAACTCTTCCCTTCCTTGGTTATTTAAGACATTACTCATAATTGGACTATTATTCTTGTTGTCCATTGATTTTGGTCCATAGTAAAGAGACGTAAATATATTAAGTAGTCGTTCTTCAATAATTTTTAGAGATTTAATCCACTTATTCGATACATGCCCTCAACACCCGTTGCTACTTTGTTTTTTGAAGCACAAGTTTTTACTAAATCATTTGGTTTTGTGGTCTATTTACGTTGTGTCTATCAACAAGAGACAGACATTATTTCAAATAGATGTCCCCGATAAGTGTAAATAATATAACCACATCAATAACTTAGACCTTTCATAATTTTCTTAGGAGTTATCATGGACAAATCATAATAGAGACTCATCATAATATTCAACATTTATAACCATCCCCACGAAAAAGGACAATATACATCCAGTCTACCAAAAACCAACATTACAGTTTGATGTCCATATACGATAAAAACCAACATCTTCCAATATGGATCACTTTCCAAAAACACGCATACTTAATACTCCTCAACACCATAAAATAACCAACATCTATATAGGATTTTTGCAGCTTGTCCTATTATGTCCAAGCTTCTTACACCTTGTGCACTTCCTGTTCATCCACTGCAATGTGTGCTTGTTACTTTCATGTTCAAATGTAAGCATATACTATACAATAAATGACAAAATCATATCGGGTGTTCACCTCTAGATGGTATCCTAGTTGTTTTTTGGTCTCCCAGATCCTTTGCTTGTCTTCGGTGGGTGGACATCTTCATCAATATTCAGAACCTCTAGATCCGGTTCTTTTCCAGGTGGTAGTATTTTCTCCGACCAAATCTTCTCCCATGTTTTAACAGAGTAATACTCGCCAACAAGAGAGTAGATGTCTATGTTTTGTATGCCAACACATGCTAGTGCATGACAACACAGTACTAACAACACATCGAAGACCCTACAAGTGCAAGATTTGTTTCTAAATCCACTGTAAAAACGCACCCATTTCTATCATTTACCTGATATATCCAACCAGTTGAAGCTATAACGGCACAATCCGTCGCGTCTTTCAGATGCTCAATTAGGATGTTTTTGATTTGTGGTGTACATCTTGGGACGTCCTTCTGGATTTTGCTCTCCTTGCAAAGAACCACTTCATCAGCATCGTTCGGATTGATTCCACCATGGTTGCAATAGGTAACTCCAAAGATTGTTGCAGTGCCGCGTTCAAAGATTCAGAAATGTTGCTATTCATAAGTTTGTAAGACATACCTGAAAAAATGATAGTGTCCAATGGGGCAACCCAACGTCCATCAAATACTGCGCACATTTTGGATTACGACGTTGTATTCTCCTCGAACCAATACCGAAATCCACCAACTGTGTTCGCTCTCGCCGTGTTTGAGACCATGTTGGCGAGTCCATAACATTTGAACTTGTGTTTAACGTTCCTACATAGGTGTATTACGCAAGCCCCATGTTTCGCTAGTGGATAAACAACTCTCAACCCGGCATATATGGACTAATGCCTATCGGAAATGATGAAGAGATCTTCACTGTCAGTAATGAACTGGCTCAATTGGCTAAAAAACCAGGTCCACCCCGCTGTGTTTTCACCGTCTATAACTCCAAAAGCTAATGGAAATATTTGAAAGTTGCTATCTTGTCCACTTGCTGCCACCAAAGTCCCTTGGTATTTTCCCTTTGCATGTGTCCCATCTATTACAATAACCTTTCTTAGATACTTAAAACCTGCAATTGAAGCCCCTAGAGCAAAAAACAGGTATTTGAACAATGTATTTCCACTTGCCGACTTAACTGTTTTCATGGCTGCAATTGTCCCCGGATTTGTTGTCTTCAGTAAATGCAAGTATGTGGACAAGAACTGGTAACTGTCTTCATCACTCCCTCTTGCCTTTCTCATTGCGATCTCCTTAGTTTTCCAAGTCTTCATATAAGATATAGTGACATTTACCTCCTCCAACACTAATTTCGGTACATCGCAAGCTCTAGGCCCCTTTTCTCCATGTGTATATTTAGACTTGATTAGCTCTCCTAGTATTTCAGCTGTCGCCTTTTTACCGTATTTGGATCGTGATTCCACATCACATGTGTGTGTAAGATTCGCCCATCTGATTTCCATATTCTCGGAGTACTTTTTTTGTAGCATATATCCTCCAATCACATTTCTTGTCCTCGCAAATCACAATCACCCTTTTTTTGTCTGAGCTTCTCACTTTGAAACTAAATAACCTTTTCACTAAGTAAACTGATATTGCGTTATGCAATTCAACCTTGTTTTTGAACACTAAGGCAACATATAGTGCATCATCCCCTTTCTTCAAGTTCATGTTAGCTTTATCACTTCTTATCATATTAATGTTGTCTCTGAATGGCTCCGGATCCACTACAAACAGATTGTTTGATGTGTTTATGGATGTCCAACCTTTATCATATCCACTATCCTCATCGCTAAAATTTTCAGGAGGACATGATGTATTACCTTGTCCACCGCCGTTATCGAAATCTTGTCCACCAGAAAACACAACCAAAGCTTGTCCACTCCCTTCATCGGGCTCTTCGACTTCGTCAAACACCAGGCGTCTTATAACTGATGTGTCTCCACCTTCAGGACATACAAAGCTGAGTAACTCTTCTTCACTGTTTACACAACCTTCAGGACGTACCACCTTATTATTGCTCCCACCATGATCTGGTTCACCCTCTTGAAGTTGTCCATCATTCGTTGATTGCCCACCCTCAGAAGGACGTCCTTCACTAGAGGAGTACTGTCCACCAGTGTTATCTTGTCCATCGCTCTTATCGTGTCTATCGCTATTATTTTGTCCATCACTATTATCTTGTCCTTCTCTGTCATCTTGTCCATCACTTGAAACTTATCCCCTGGATGATTCATTACCACCACCATCAGATTCTCAAACAGAGTCTTCTCCCTCTGGTATTTTGTCGTTGCCAGCATTCTTAATTCGTGCGACGGACTCAACAGTCATTAAAAGTTCCATATTCCCTCCACTACTTGGTCCCCCTAGCATACCACATTGCCAACCATTATCCTCTCCGTACTGGTAGGGATCCCACTGTGTTGGGTACTCAGCTGCAATCAAGTCAGTCATATAATTGAAGTCATAAGTGGGAGACCCCTCGTCACTTATATCTCTTGTTTCATCCATAATGGAGCTGCCCTGGCTCACTTTTAGCTTTTTACGCGTATGTCCCCTGTCACTAAACCCACCGCGTGTTACGTTTACCACTGCATTTTCTGGACACGTCCCCATTTCCGGTCCACAATAATCAAACAGGTTGTCCCCTTGTCCATTAACAGACTCGTCCACCACACCAGTTGCCTGTACGTACACATGCTCCACGTGACTAACTTCTTTTAAGAATTCGTTGGCTTCATATGCACTATCACCCGCTTGTCCTTCATCCCCCCTCTTGGCCACCACTTCACTAAAGGACAAGAATATTTTTAGTCCACTCTCGTCATGTATTTCCTTTCTAAACATTTCCAGACTCTCATCAGTGTCCACAATAATTGGTGGCATTTTCGCTTGCGTTAACACTGTTTCAGAGCTGCCAACCCAGAAACTTAAGCTTTTTATGTCCTCCTTTCCGAATGCAGCTACAACTTTTTTCTTGGAGGTCTCGAAGTTGTCCCTCTCACACAAGGAGACGCATTTGCCATATATGTTTCTCGACAACCGGAATCGCCAACTACCATCTTCCAAGCATTCCCATTCCCCCCACAATGACCTTTACTGGTTCTTCCATTTCACCCGAAAACCTGCGAAATCCATTTAATGTCTACTCAAATCTCGTCTACTAATGAATACCATGGCAGTTGTCATCCACTTACCTCGTATTTATTGATGCTCGACGAAATCAGACAAAGATAATTTCATTAATGGTGATTCAATGCCCTCACCTGCGAGAAATTCTTCTCTTTACGAGCTCCAAAACAGTTACAATGTCTACAGAGATTTATTATGGTATATCTAAATACCATTACTACTTTTTTAAACATTGGATTACCCTTTTATCCAATGGGTTCAGCAATTAATGCCATTAATGGCACCTGAAATCTCTTGTCACATCCCTTGCCCATGCGCCTTCTCCTTCTTTTCGCGCCAAACCACAGACAAATTTTCAGTGACACGCTCGTAAATATCGTGAGGGGCAGCATCGTAATCCACCGATTATCAGAATGCCATACGATTATGGCACCACGTGTAACCCTCGCACATTGTGGCATCTCGCGTAAATGTGGCCGCCATTATGGCATTTTCAAAAAAATTCTCTATTTTTAATATTTACATTAAAAATCCTAAATTTTTAATATTAACATTAACAATCCTAAATTTTTAATATTTACATTAACAACCTTAATTTTTATATTTACATTAAAAACCCTAAATTTTGAATATTTACATTATCAATCATAAATGTTTAATATTTACATTAAACATTATTAATTCATAAAATTCTAAAACCTTAACAAAATCCTAAAACAACCTTAAATTTTAAGCAATAAAAAATCTTAAACATAAAAACAAAAAACTCATTAAAACCCTAACTATCAAAAATTTATTGAAAATAACCCTAAAAATTCTAAAATCTTTTTAAAATCCCAAACATTTAAAATTATTAAAAACCCTCAAACCTTCCAGATCTTTCATTTTCATAAAATTTCAACAATATACAAATTTTACCAACCTAAACAACTCAATCAATACTTAATCTAACTATCCTAAACCATCTAAACTCCTAAAATCTACCAAAATCCTAATTTTCCAAAAACCTAATCAATCCATTACAAATCATGAAACTAACCTAAAATCCCCTAAATCTTTTGAAAACTTACTAGAATTGGTTTGTTAGATTGTTTGCCATGTTGGTTTGCCTTTAATATCGCCGAAAATCTCCATATAACGCAAAGATCGCCATAACGTCGAAAATCGCCTCTTTTCGTCGGAAAACTTGAGATAAATGAAGAAAAGCTTCTGGTTTTTGTGTATATACTCAAAATTTTATGACCGGCTTATCAGTCAAAAATCCGTCAGTCCATTTAAATTAAATTCGAACTTTTTCACCAAATGTATTGGGAAACAAAAATGCGGGTAAATTTAGGTGATCCGTCAGTTACTTGTTAATAACCCGTCAGTAATATGTAAAAGGGGTTTAGGGATTTATTTAGGGGTTGATTATAAATGTGGTATTATGGTTATGAATACAAATGAATGATGACACATTCAATATCATAATACATTGATAATAGAAAACAAATGACAATTCAGATTTTGTCGTTTACAAATGTCAATATATCATTAAACATCTTATAAATTCATAAACCGTTTTGTCTATAATGATTCTATGTAATTGAGTTTTAATTTTTTTTAAATCCACTTTATTGAATTAGTATAAGTGTTTTAAAGTGGTTATCATGTTAGTTAAGTTGTAACATATAGTTGAAAATTAAGAAAACTGCATTAAGGGTCTAAAACCCTATATGACTATAACTAACGGATTACTAATGAGTATTTAACAATCCGTCAGTATCAGTTAAAAACAGTTATACATGATCCGCTTGTGAAGCGAGAATGAAGGGATCATATATTTCCAATTTTCTTCGCGAATGTATCGAAGTGACACCGAATTTGTCTACATTGACATCCCTACCATCATTTGGATCATACCAATCACACATGAAGACAACACATCACAAGTGTAATATCCATGGATATTGGACCTTAGATATCTCTCAAAGATGTTGATATCACTCGTTTTAATGCTTTTTAGTGGGTATTTATACTTTCTATTTGACATTATCCGAGTGTTTTCCTTGTAGTTTTGGCATATTTTCAGGTTTTTAGGTGTTTGGGACGTTCTGGAGCAAAAATATGAATTTGTGCACAAAATGGATGCAAATTGGCATATGCAGATGCAGAATCCGGCAGAAGGGTCAAAAGTTTACCAATGCTTGAAGATGTTCTCGTGGATGGATTGAGCTGAAATTGTTACAAAAGATATTTACATGAGTTAGCTTTCATATGGAAGTTGTTTGAGGTAAATACATAGGGGCAATCAAAAGTTACGGCGATTTTACTGAAGACTGGTCAAGCTGTCTCGCAGAAGAAGCATGTGCAAAAAGTGTGAAAAGAGATCGATCGATCCAAGGAAGGATCGATCGATCCAACCATCTTGGAAACTTACGTAAAAATAGATCGAAAGATCTATAAACGGATCGATCGATCTGTGCACCTGAGAATCACTAAAAATCATCCAAAACTACAATTTTGCCTTCAAGACTCATCAAGACTTTTCCTTATTGGTTTTATTTTATTTTTCCTTGTTTTTAGCACTATAAAAGCCTTAGGCTTAGGTTTTTTAAAGGAAATCTATCAATCACTTATTTTCTTTCCCAAAGCTCTTACAGAGAGACGGATTCCAACCTTTTGGAGAAGAATTCTGAACTCTTTTCTTTTTAATATATTGATTTGGTTTTTGAATATGTGTTCTTCTCCGATTATGATTTGTGTTTACTTTTCAATGTCTGAGTAGTTCACTTGTTAGGTTTTAGGGTTTCTCCCAAGAAAACCAGGTTAATTGTTACAGTTTAATAGAATGAATTGAAATTGTTAGGTTCTCAGTCTAGATTTGTTACCAACGCATGAATTAAACTTACCATTTAGTTCATTGAGATTAGATTGATAAACACAAAGGGATTTATTTTAGAGATCTGACCTAGCCTAGATGAGTAAGTGCCTTTTCTTGCGGGAGTATTGTCTTAGGGGCTTATGAACATATCGAATCTAAATTGAAAAGCATGTTTGAATTATCTAAATACGGCATGAGTATTTTATCCGTTCTTAGCTTAATTCAATATTAAATTGAGAGTCATACATTCTTGGTCTCTGTGGATTCGATCCCTCATATATTACTGCGTTTGCTGTGCACTTGCAATGAATATATTTGGGTTAAAACCTGAGTGTATCTGATGTCCATAGTACATAACATCCCCAGAATTCGACAATATACCATGGTCCAAAGTCGTCCTTCCACTATCTGATTGGTGAACGTTGAAGGCAAATCCTCTTGTGCAATACCTCGAGTAGGACGTAGCATTGTTGTTCGGCCCGTTCACGAGTTCAAGCAACCAAGATGGAAATATGTGACCATTGGAGATCTTGCCTCTAACCTGTATATGTAAACGTTAGAAATAAACCAAAAAATTTAACAATTTAGAGATCGATCGATCCCTTCATGGATTGATCGATCCCCATGTCCAAACTGCCATATCGCCTGTTCGAGTTTATAAACCAAAGATTCCTTTCCCGGTTGAGCCCAAAAAGTCCAGAACTGACCTTGAGGATAATGAGATGATAAGTAAGCCACCAAATCCAATACGAAGACTTCAAAAGATGCAGGATCCTGGGGAATTTGTAGTTCCTTGTTTGATTAATGATGTGGAATTCAAGGACTCACTCTACGATACAGGTGCTAATGTGAGTGTCATGTCAAAGGTTGTTGCAGAGAAATTGGGAATCTCAAGTATTAAACCATCTAAGATGCCCTTTCAGCTTGCTGATAATTCCACTATGATTTCTACTTGAATCATATCTGATATGGTGGTACAAGTTTGAGGATGTCTAGTTCCTGTTGATTTCAATATCTTGGAGATGAATGGGGACTCAGATAGGCCACTAGTTCTAGGTAGACCTTTCCTAGTATTTGTAGGAGATATAGTTGATATGCCTAATCAGCGTATCTCTCTTACCAAAGTGAAGAAAAGATTTTTCTACCTAGCAGTTGATAACACTTGAATTTCATGGTTTGTACATAACATTTCTTATCACTTTTTAGTTCTTTAGGATTGCATTTAGCATGTTTAAAGTCGATTTCTGCAAGTTCATGACTTTTACGAAGTTTTGCATTAGGATTTGCATTTGCATGCATTTTGGAGATTTTTCAGGACTTTCAGGAGTTTTCAGGAAAATTCAGAAAACATCACCAAGTCGTTGCAAATCTCAAGGCAAGCTGCGAAATGACCAAGCTGCATTTTCACTCAGGATCGATCTTAGCTCTGCACAGGATCGATCTCAGCTCAGCTCGAGATCGATCTCACTTCAGCTCGAGATCGATCTCACTTCAGATGAGATCG
>OVBE01017117.1:0-10582 GCA_900406425.1 Iberis pinnata | reverse complement strand
TATATAATATTTTTTGTTTTTTTTTTATTATTGTCGATAGTTAGTCGGAAAGTTTTTTCCCTTTAGTCGGAATTTAGTCGGTATACATTTTGTTTTAACGACTATTTCCCGACTAAAGAAAAAATTAGTCAGTAATTTCTCGATAGATTTTTCGAGAAATTAGCGACCGCGTGTTCGAGGAATTTATGAGTAAATATTTTGTCGACAATTTTCTACAAATTCCGACTAATCTAAATATTACGACCACCTGTTCCTAACTATAAACTTCTGGTCGGAAGTTAGTCGCAATTCTGTTTTTCAATCTAATTTCCAACTAATACAGTGGTCGGATTAATCCCTCTTTCTTGTAGTGAGTTATTTTAGGAGTTATTTGTAGTTTAGGGTTTTGTGAAGTTTTGAGATTTTTGATGAATTTAGAAAATTGTTAGTGCTGATTTGTTTGTGTTGATTGTCAGGATTCTTAGATATATGTTTGGAACGGATTAGAAATGTTCAGGGTTTAGTTTTATGGTTTTTGGAAGTTTTGAGATTTTGGATAGATTTATTTGATTGTTGATTAATTTGTTTGTGTTGATTGTTAATTAGGAGTGTTTATAAATGTTTAGGGTTTATGGTAATTATGATATTTTTATGTTTAGGGTTTAAGATTTTAAATAAATATATTAAATTATATAAATATATAAATTTAAAGTATGAAATTTAAAAATATAAATTTAAGGTATATTTTAAAGTAAAAAAATTTTAAGTATAATTTTAAAGTATAATCATTGTAAAAATTAAAATTTAAAGTATAAAATTTATTGTGTAAGACAAAATTATATATTATAAAAATTATATATTTTAAACTAATATTAGTTTTAATTAACTGTAATTTTAGTTATTACGGACGTTTTAGATATGTTGACAGATCTTTTCACGATTCTATGGAGGGAGGACATGTAGGAGTGTCCACCTCGGCACCATCCTCCTCGGCACTTCCGCCACCGCCACCACCCCAGCAGCCGCCTGAGGGACCTCAACCACATTCGCAGCGGCTGATGTTAGAGTACCTTCTGGTACAACTAGGATGTGAGCGGTTGACCATGTTGGATTCATATGGCGAGGACGGGGACTGGACGACGTGGTTGCCGGCATCAGATAACGGCAATGTAAAGTGAATTATGAAAATGATGCACAATCTTCTCCGCGTCATGTATCCTAAGTTCGTAAGCATGCCATCCGAGGATCGATACTTGATTTTACTGTTTTTCGGTAAAAATCTTAACTAGGATTTCATTTTAACAATCTTATTTCCAATTTATACTTACTAACCTTAAATGTTTAAATCATATAGCAAGAGTTCAACTGGAACCCTGCGATTACCGCTCTAGTGAAGAAGGAGTTCAAAAGTAAAGCGGGTAGGATTTACAGTAACCACATTTACGTGTGGAAGGATATGTGGACGAATGAAGGAGAAAGGCATAGCGGAATGCCCGAAGCGCTCCTAGCGGACTATGTTGCCTACTAGAGTAAAAAAGGGGTTCAAGAATTATATCTGAAGAACAAGAAGAACCGACTTAGTGAAAGAGATGGTAAGGGGATCTCGACTACCAACTCTGGAGCGAAGAGTTCGGTCACCCGGAAATCTAATCTGCTATGACTTAGATTTGTAAATCTTTTTAGTTCAATCAATTCGATTAACATAAACCTTTTAATTTTCAAACAGAGGCGTAAGGCTGGCCATGATTTGTCTTCTATTGAGATTATAGAGGATCTCCACACTAACAAGAAGACCTGGCAGATTCAGAACCCGCTTGCTCGAGAGTTGGTCGAGTCTTCTAAAAAACGTCTCGAAGATATCCGGTATACTCAGCTGATATCATATTGTTTTCTTTTTCTTTCCAAGAAACAAAGAAGTCGAAGGGCCGCATGTTCGACAATAAGGCCGACTATTGCTTTTTAGAATAAGGATCCCGAGCTGTAAGAAATCCTATCAGAGAGAAAGAGCTGAGGAGGAAGGATGCGGCATTGGCAGAGATGCATATTTGATGAATATTTTGAATTTATAAATATTTTGAATTTTAATTTATAAATATTTTGAATTTTTAATATATAAAATTTTCATTTTATTTAAATATTAATAATATAAATAAAAATATACTCAACTGAAAAATATATTTTTTCCTAATCCATTAGTATTATGTCAGTATTATTTACATATTCAAATTAGATTCTATCAGTATTCCGTCACTAATATCGACGCTTTGAGCCTAGTTGGAGTCCTTCGGGGCTCCGGATACCTGGGTCATAAAAAAACAACCAACGATATTTATAAAATTTTCTCTGTATATCCGTTAGTAATAATGACGGAATATTAACGGATATTTACTGACGGCGAATTGACATGCTACTTTCTTACGAGGAGAATCCGTAAGTAGGTCCGTCAGTAAATGACCATCAATATTCTGTTATTATTACTGACGTCATCATTACCGACCATCTACAACGGACGGATGGTATCCATCAATATTCTGTCAAAATTCTTAGTTTATGACGGTTTTCTGACAGATTTTCCTGTCAAAACGCCCGTGTTTTCTTGTATATAAGCTATAAACATTCAAACAAATTATACTAATGATAAAAAAATGTTCTAAAATTGAAGTAAACTATAATACATATTTGTAAAACGTTTTTACTTTATAAAATGTTATTATAAAACGTTTTATACAAGAAAAAAATTTATTTAATAAAACATTTTAATGTTAAAAAAAATTTATAATCTTAAAACCTAAATCTAACAATTGTTTCAAGCTAATTTTCTAACAATCATAAACACTAAAAATACCTAAAACAAACAGTAATACTTAAAAAATCCAACTGTTTAATCCGAAAACTATCACTCACCTTAGATTGTACGAGTTGGTAGGGTCGTTTGGATCCATGATTCAACTTGTTTTGTGTTAAATCGCCAAAAAACTGAGAAAAACTCGTAGTTTTTTCTTCGCGTAAAACGAAGAGGAAAAGTCGAGTATGCACTTTGAGACAAAGAATTTGACTGTAAAATTCGACGGAACCCTGTTTTTTTACTAAAAATTCAATGCTAGCCATTTCTATATTTCTTACAAATGCTTTCACACATTAATTTGGTTATCCGTCAGTGTTCCGTCGGTATAGACAAATGATTATCGAGGGTTGTGCATGTGATTTAATTTGTAACAATACCGAGGAATGATCGATGGTTCTTGGTATTCTTGATATAAAAGACGGATTACCGATGACATTCATACATACAGGGACCGTTGGTCGTCCGTCGGTATGCATAAAAATGGTTTAGGGATATGAATTTAGGGTTTATCAAATTATAAAACATGTGCTTGAAAAATAATACTTCCTCCGTTCATGAAAGGAGAATGTTTTAGAATTTAGTTTTGTTTCTAAAAGGATGATGTTTTAGGTGAAACACTTTAAAAGAAAAGCATAAAGTAAGGTAAAAATTGTTTTTCTTAATCTACGTAAGAACTCCAAAACATCCTCTTTTCAGGAACGGAGGTAGTACTTGTTAAAAGAATAAAAAATCATATTAAACAATAGATTTAAAATCTTGAACAACTAATATGTAACTCGCTTATGACGTTTAGTAGCGCGTACTATAAGTCCACCAACACTTTTGTTCAAAATATTTGAGTTTTTAGAATGTATGTCTTAAAAAAAAAAAAAAAACCTGTTTATTCATCAATAATCCAATGTTTTAGGTGATTTAGATGGTTTAACGATTGTTTTATAGTATTTTAATGTTCAACATAGTGTTTTATCATAGTTTATGCATTCAAATAATACCGATGGATTACCGTCGAATTACCCATCTATTATGATGAAACAATGTTAATGGTCAAATGAGTTAGAGATTATACTTCATCAATATCTGAAGAAATTGATGTTCTAGTTATTTGTCTCAATGTTGATGTTTTAAGGTTGTGAAATTTGGTTTACTTAAAAAAAGAAGTAGTACTGATGGATTATTCCGTCGCACATAACCGAACTGAAATTTTTGCAAGCATACTAAAAACTCTCAAAAAGACTGAGAACACTTCAAAACAAGCGAAAATGTCTATTATAAACGTTAAAACTGAGATATATCACGGACCTACCTAGATGATCGCTTAGGCGTGATGCAAACAGCGGAGAGGTCATCGCCTAGGCAATGGACAAATAATGTTTTCTCCAACAAATTAAGCCAAAATACAATCTCTCCTCAAAAAGAAAATATGTGATGGAGGTAAGGAGGAAGATAGAAAAACGATTTCTAATGATCCCAACATGAAGAGATTTTTCTATATTTAAGTCTAAAGAACTTGAAACAAGTAGCCTCTTTAGATATCCATTTAAACACCAAATTGAAGCCAACACGCCAATGTAACTAGCAAACATTTTACAATTACATAACCTAAAAAAACCACGGATGATACTATGGTAGCTAGCTCCACCATACGAAGCTACGTACGAACTACCTAGAAACTGATTTACATGGCCATACGATACGTTTTAAATTTTAATCATACCAGGAATGAAACGATGACGGGGTTGACTGCCATATGCCTGCTCAACTATACAATCGAAAATTAAAGCACACTTTGTTAAGTCTTGGTGATGAAAAATCAGTCTTCAATTAGCTCTAAACCAAGGACTGGTATAGCTATAGTCCGATTGAAGGTGGATTGAGAATCATGTGCATTGGTTCTGTTCAATTTTAGTTTCCGGTTTAGTTGTTAGTTACTCAATTCTATTTTTGTGTAACACTCTGTAACTGTAAAAACATAGCTCATGTATCATGTATAAGATCTTTTGATCTTGGATCTGAATCAATTAATTAATTAATTGCCTGAGCTAGGCCCCAGAGACGTAGCCACATCGGTGAACTCTGGGTAATCAAATTCGTGTGTGTTCTTGTTCTTAATCTGGTAATCTTGTTTCCAATTTTCAATCTATGTTCTTGAATCCGAGAGAGTATAGGTGAGGTTTTGCGTTTGATTCTGAGCATTCGAAGTAGTTCAAAACAACAATTCGTATCAGAGCACCAGCAAAGAAAGATCAAATGGCAAATACTCGGATCGAAGTGGAGAGATTTGACGGTTCATGCGACTTCTTACTATAGAAGAAGAGAATGTTTGCGAATCTCTCTGTACTCGGATTAAAAGATGTATTACTGGAATCATCAGATTCTGAATCTCAATCAGAAAGAAGAACTGAAGAAGAAGAAGAAGGTGCATACAAAGCACGATTGGAAAAGGAGAAAACAGAAAGATAAGAAAGATCCGAGAAAGCTATGAATTTGATCATCTTTAACGTAGGAAATCATGTATTAAGGAAGATTGAATCATGTACATCTGCAACATCTACATGGTCCACAGTTGAAAGGTTATACATGTCTAAATCCCTACCTAATCGCATTCATCTACGACACAAGTTTTACACATTTAAAATGACCATATCAAAAAGCATTAATCAGAACATAGATGATTTCTTGAAGATCATATCAAATCTAGCTAGTGTGAGTGTTAATGTCACTGAAGAGGTTCAAGCAATTTTGATGTTGAACTAGTTACCATCTCAGTATAATCAACTAAAAGAAACCTTGAAATATGGAAGAGAAACTCTCTCAATGGAAGAAATTACTAATGCTGCAAAATCAAACGAACATGAGCTGAAAGAGTCAAAAGAGGTAACACTAACACAGAAAGATCCGAGAAAGCTATGAATATGATCATCTTGAACGTAGGAGATCATGTATTAAGGAAGATTGAATCATGTACATATGCAACATCTACATGGTCCACACTTGAAAGGTTATACATGTCTAAATCCCTACCTAACCGCATTCATTTACAACACAAGTTTTACACATTTAAAATAGCTGAATCAAAAAGCATTGATCAGAACATAGATGATTTCTTGAAGATCATATGAAATCTAGCTAGTGTGAGTGTTAATGTCACTGAAGAGGTTCAAGCAATTTTGTTGTTGAACTCTTTACCATCTCAATACAATCAACTAAAAGAAACCTTGAAATATGGAAGAGAAACTCTCTCAATGGAAGAAGTTACTAATGCTGTAAAATGAAAAGAACTTGAGCTGAAAGAGTCAAAAGAGGTAACACTAACACAGAAAGATGGTGAAGGTTATTTTGCTAGAGGAAGACCTGAGAAAATAGGTCAAGATTCAAATCAGAAAAAGGGAAACAACAAAGGCAGATCGAGATCCAGTTACAGATCAAGAATTGTGTGTTGGTTCTGTAAAAAGGAAGGACATCCCAAGAAAGATTGCTATGCTCAGAAAAGAAAAATGGAAAATCAAGAACCACCAGAAGCAGCTGTTGTAATTGATCTAGAGGAAGAAGGTGATGCTCTCTCAGTAACAAATCAGTGGAACAATGAGAAATGGGTGCTAGATTCTGGTTGTTCATATCACATGACCTATAGAAGAGATTGGTTTAGTATCTACAATGAATTGAACAAAGGTCAAGTGTTGTTAGGTGATGATTACTCAGTTGCAGTAGAAGGCATTGGATCCATAAACATTAATGTCATTGGAGGGTCAGTGAAAGTACTTAATAATGTCAGATATGTACCCAGGCTGAAGAGAAATCTAATATCAACTGGGACTTTGGATTTGCTTGGTTTCAATCATTCAGGAGGAAATGGCAAGCCAAGATATTACATGAATGAAAAATTGGGATTACAAGGAACTTTACATGGATCTCTGTTTTTTTTTGGATGGTGATACAATCACAAGTGAAACTAACAATGTTTAGAAGAGTAAACCAACCAGAGATGATACAATTTTATGGCATAGAAGACTGTGACATCTCAGTGATAAAAGTATGCAAATCCTGGCTAAGAAATGTGTCATAGATAGAAGGAAGTTTGGAAGTTTAGGATTCTGTGAAGTATGTGTGTTAGGAAACAGCAAGAAACTCAGCTTTCACACAGGGAAACATGACAGTGAAGATGTACTCAAGTACATAGATGCTGATCTTTGGGGTTCACAAAATGTGATACCAAGCCTCGCCACTAAGAAGTATTTCTTATCACTCATTGATGATCATTCAAGGAAGGTTTGGGTGTATTTTCTGGCAAACAAAAGTGAAGCCTTTAGCAAGTTTTATGAATGGAAAAAGCTAGTTGAAAATCAGGTTGACAAAAGAGTAAAATGTCTCAGAACTGACAATGTCTTGGAATTTTGCAATACTGATTTTGACAGCTTCTGTAAGCAGCACGGAATAGCAAGACACATGACATGTTCATATACTCCACAACAAAATGGAGTGGCTGAACGCATGAATAGAACTATTATAAAGAAAGTCAGGTGCCTCTTAAATAAGAGTGGTCTATAAGAAGATTTTTGGGCTGGAGCAGTCTCTACAGCCACCTATATGATTAATAGAAGTCCTGATTCAACTATTGACAATGATATAGCAGAAGAAATCTGGTTGGGAAGAAAACCAGGTTATGGGCATTTGAGAAGATTTGGCTCAAACGTTTATGTTCATACAGATCAAGGAAAACTCAAGCCAAGAGAAAAAATGGGTGTTTACAAGTTACCCCACTGGAGTTAAAGGTTATAAAATTTGGCTCATGGACGAAAGAAGATGTATCATAAGTAGAAATGTGGTATTCTCAGAAGATAAGGTCTAAAAAGATTTGAAACAGGATGAAACCTCAGTAAGAGAAATCTCAGAAAGGGAGCATCAGAATGCCATACAATTAGAACCTGAGGTCACAGAGGTGAACGTGCTAGATACTGAAGCTCAAGGTGGAGCTGATGAGAATACAACCGAAGTTGAAACTTATGATGAATCAGATCAAGAAGAAGATCTAACTGAGTATCAGTTGGCTAGGGACAGAACACGGAGACATGTGATTCCTCCAGCTAAGTTTTCAGATTATGATGTTTCATATTTTTCTTTAATTGCAGCTGAAGAGGTAACATCTGCACTATTAAATTTTGTACTGGTTAAGTGGAGCTGTTTTCAGAGAATGATTCGGTTTTCAATTTTTTTTCTTTCTTTCTCGCAAAAATCTATTTTAGAAAGCCATATTGTGCGTGGCAGTACTAGCAAAGAAGATGATGAATAGTAAATTGTTTCCAACGATACAACAAGCTTTAACAAATGCTAAGAATATGAACAAATTTAACATGTTATACAAAATCAGAAACTACAATGGAAAGGCGGAGAAGGACCTGATAGCTAAGTAGAAATAAAGCCCTAACAGAGGAAAAACCAAACCCTTTTTGGGAAAATTGAACCCTAAGGTCTTGTAATGGAGAGCCGAACATAGTTATGATAAACAACCTATTCGTTTTGATATACTAACTATCCGCCAAATTTTTTGGAAATGAAAATAAATAATGGTTAAACGAAACTCTAAACTGGAAACCTATACCCTAAAATGCTCAATAAACCCAAATAAGATAATAGTTAACCGCAACCAAGGGAGAAGCTAAACCGTAATAGGCAACATTGTACCCAAAATATTAAAATGTAACACCAACAAGAGGGAAACGAAACCCTAATATGCAACAATATACATAAATAAATGGATTTTTCCCTGAGAAGAGGAAAATATAAACCCTAATACGTAACAATATACCCAAAAACTAAACTGAAAATGTGAAAAACAACCTTCTGTGTAACAACTATATAGTAATGACAATATACTAACTACTTGTACTTGTTTTGATGATTTGCAGTTGAGTACTCAAGACTTAGTGAAAGTTGTGGTGGGAAACTGGATGAAATTGTCAACTGGAAAGTGGTCGTTCATACGGAAAACGACAGAGGAGATAAAACAAATACGAATTTACCTTGGCATGTCATATTCAAAACTTGTTAATTTGGTTCCCCGGACTATTGATTTACGAGGCTCATTGATAAATATGATTATGACGTATGAGTATCCTCAGTGGACGTTTTTAGGGGAAGACAATCAAGTAGATCCACAATATATCAATGAGGAGCATGATGTGCGGGTGTTTGTGCAAATGCGTAGGGACATAGAGGAAGTGGATTTGTTTGTGACAATAAAAATCGAGTTAACCATTAACTCGAGGCCTAGTTATTGTTTTTGGGAGAAAACACCAAACATGAAAGGTCTGCAAACGAGGATGACACAAATAGCGATGAAACGTATAACAACACAAGTAGCTACTACTTTCAGGAATTTGCAATGGAGGCAACAGAGGGAAGAAAGGTAGATGACACTTCTGAACTAAGGACTCCTAGCGAGGATGCAACCAGTTCGAAGATGCAGATGCTTGTGAAATTATACGATTAGTGGATGTACCGAGTACCCAAGTTGATAGTTTCTCTACTCCGTTGACTAGAGAATGTGGATGCACATTGCAAACTCGTATAGATGAGAAAGGGAAGGGTGTTGCTCATGAAAATGATGTAAATGTAGATCTGTATCCGCCGGTTCTGGACATGAGAACATTACCTCTTTAGTAAGAGATGGTGGGTAGAGGCAAAGATGTCACCCAAAATGCAATTGTCGGTGAAAGAGGACGCAACTCTGTAGTAAGAAGACTCTTTGAAACCTCATATAACTCACGCGGTACTATGAGCGAAGAAGATTGTGTTGACCGTTTTAGTTGGGTCATTCCTCGATGAGTCATAAACGATGAGGAAGCTGAGAACGTGTTTTTTCCTGACCTAAACGATCCAGCACTGTTTACTCAGAACGCTCCTCCAGTTTTCAACGATATGGGAACGAAACATACATAATAACTTACATGGTACTTTGTATATCGAATTAGGTAGATGAAGTATTTATTGTTTGATCTTGTAGGTAAGAGTTGAGAAAAACATGTATTTTAAATGTGCAGGCGTAGGTGGAGCTTTGTTTGACCTCGATTATGAGGGAGACAAAATATTTGTTGGCTATGTGTTCAAAAACAAAGTCGATTGCAAGATTAAAATTGTAATAAATGTCATCAACCGAAAGTTTAACTTTAAAATAGCATGCTCTTTACCCGATTGCATGGTCCTAAAATGCACGTCCTTTGTATGTCCATGGCGCATCTACATCGCGAGAGTGGACAGCTCTGACAATTTTCAAGTCAGATCAGCCACATTGGAGCATTGTTGTCCAATAGAAGATCAGAGAGGCAACAACCCAAGGGATTGCTGAATTAGTTGCGAAGCATTACGTATGCATAAAGAAAGGTCCTAATCCTTATGGATTGAGAAAAATTATGCTAGATGAATTTCATGTCAATGTTTCATACTAGAAAGCTTGGAGGGCTCGGGAATTAGCGATGGACGGGTCACTAAGCTTAGTTGCTGGAAGCTATGCTATTATGCCAAATTATATGGTGTTGTTAGAGCAAATGAACGATGGTAGCAGATGTTACATGGAATATATAACAGAAAAGTGATGGGACAACACGTTTCAAGTACAATTTCATTGCACTAGGTGCTTATGGGAAGGGTTTTTCTTATCTTAGGAAGGTGGTTATTGTAAATGAAACATCTTTAATAGCTAGGTATGGTGGTACGTTGCTGACCGCAGTTGGTCAGGATGCTAATTTTCAAGTGTTCCCTTTG
>OVBE01017116.1:0-10583 GCA_900406425.1 Iberis pinnata | reverse complement strand
CGGGTCTTACTTGGCTATGGCTCATCCCGCGAACTAGTGAAGTTCGGGGACGTGACATAACCCAAATATATTCACTGCAAGTGCACAACAAACACGGTAGTATATTAGGGATCGAATCCACAGATACCAAGGTTGCACTATCAATCTTAGAATCAAATCTAGCTAGGAAAAATTAAATGTTTGTTTGGTTTTCTGAATGCAAATAAATAAAAGTGCAAAAATAAAAAAGTGATGTAAACAATAAGATAAAAATGTTAAATTTTAGGAAATCCATAGGTAGACGGGTTTTAAAGCTCACACTATCATCCAAGAATTCAATTTGAAAATAATTCTCAACTCAAAAGACAAAATTAGATTAATCTCCTCTCGAATGATTAAAACTCTATGTTTGAATTACAAAAGACAAACTCTCGCCGTATTCATATAATTCAAACATGCATTAAGGTTAGGTTTGAAATGTTCGTAAACATCTAAGACAATACTCTCGCAAGCAAAGACACTTATTCATCTAGAATATGTTAGGTTTCTAAACAAAATTTCTTTGTATTTATCAATCTATTATCATGAATTAGGTAATCAAGCTAATTCAAGCATTAAGAACAAATCTAGACTAAGAATCTAACAAATCGAATTCCTTTATAATAACTTTAACTATCAAACTTGTTTTCCTTGGCAAACCCCAAAACTTATCTATGAAACTACTCAAACATATTCAAAGAAACAAGCATCATAGATTCAAAGATAAAAGAAAACAATATCATAAAATAGATTCAAAGAGAAAAGAAGTTAAGGATTTGGATATCGTATGCCTATGTAAGACTTAGAACTAAAAATAATGCATAAAGAAAATAAAACCAATACAAAGACTTTTATAGTGTAAAATAGAAAATAATAAAATAGGAAAACTAGATATGCTTGAGGACACATGTGCAAAATAATGGATTTTCTCCAAATTTCTCGCATGTGTGTGGATTGATCGGTCTGAATCACTCGGTCTGGTTGCTCCTGGTTTTTCTAGTGACTTTGGACCGATCGGTCTACCTTGCATAGGCTTCTTCTGTGAGCCAGCTTGACCAGTCTTCAGTAAAATCACCATAACTCTTGATTGCATCGATGCATTGGCTTCAAACCACTTCCATATGAAAGCTAACTCATGCGTCTGTCTTTTGTCCAAATTTTAGCTTCATCCATCGATGGGAACATCCTCAAACATTGTAAAAATTCTAACATTTATGTCAGACTCTGCATCTACATATGCCAATTTACATCCAAAACGTCCCGAAACACCTCAATCTTCTCTAAAGCCACCTAAAACCTGAAAAGACTGGATAAAGGACTAAAAGACTATAAAACACAACTTGTCTCGATAAAAGACTATAAACGAAATGCTAAAACCACGTAAAAATTGAGTATATCAACTCCTCGAGACTTAACCAATATAATAGTATATTATATAGCCAATATGTTAAAAAAAAAAAAATTATATTTCCAATATAATGATGGAAATTCTTTGTTTTCAGAACACAAAACCAAAATGGAATACTCTCATATAAGAGTGAATCAATATGCGAAGTTTAAGATACCTTCTATTTGACTTATTTGACTTAGAAGGTTTCAAATTTAATAACAAGTGAACATATACGTTCAGAATACATCAACAAGAATGTGCATAAGAGTGTTATGTTTCTTTTACTTTGAAGATTGTTCTTTCACTTCACATTCGAGATTCTTAATCATCTCTACTTGCTCATCTTCAGTTTTAATGTCCTTGACGGCTTCAATATCTTTAGTTTCCGAATCTGCTTCCTCAAGATTCTCCTCTTTAGCTTTAGGGATCGAATGCAATATCATCGCTAGAAGCTTCCTTAGCATTAGCTAAAGTTGTATCTACATGATCATCATTTCCATATTAGGATTATGAGCTTCTAACTCAAAACCAATTAACAATAAGTGGATTGGCTATATCCATTATATATTGGTCTATGTTCTTTTGAGTTTTCAATGTCGGATATTGTATCTCTAATATTTATGTTTCTAGCAATGTTCCCATTGCGTGTCAGAATTTTCCGACAATAATTACACAACATATTATTTTACAATTTAAATATTTTATATGTATCAGCATATTATACGCATCATAGTCTAGTAATAGATATAATAAAAATATCTTAAAAATTCATCTTGATGTCGACATGTAAAGAAAATATTTTTTTTTGGTTCCCAATTAGTGGGTTAGGTGAATAGTTTACCAAGAAAGTTTTCAAGTTAATATAAATAACTAACGTGCCAATCGTGTACGAGATTAACATAAACAACACTAATCTAGGTTAGTTCACTTGACTTCATCGTTTGTAGAAAAATATGTCTTTACTAATATATATTCAACGAAAAATATATTAACTATATATTTCAACGAAAAATACACAAGATTAACATTAACAGTATATACATATGTCAACTAAACTATAAATAATTAAGAGTATTTTTTATAAATTGGGTGCTTTTTGTTTTTTTAATTTGGAAAATAAGTATTTTTGTTTTTCAATTTGGAAAATAAGTACTTTTGTTTTTTATTTGAAAAATCGGTGTATTTTTTTATTCACTAAATAATTTATCATTCACATAAACAATCAACCATTCACATGTCTCATTCATTATTTACACAAAACATTAATTATTCACCCGAACGATTCACCGTCATCATTCACAAAGAATTCACTATTCACGTAACGAAAAATTACCGAAATACAAAGACTTTTACAAAATACATATTTAACAAATTTGAAAATATTTTAATACCTTATTATCCAGTTTTCTCAATAATTAAACTTAAAGACAGAAACAACCCGAATCATAGAATGAGTCAATTACACGTCTCAATTGGTCTATTAAAACAAAACAATTATACTTAAATTTCTTTTTATTTGGAAAAATGTCCCACTTCAAAAATGTAAACACTAATAAATAAATAAAATTTGGAATAGTTTATTCATTGTTAATTAATTTTGAATTAAAAAATTGCATTATTAAATATGGTATCACAACACAATCTAATCCCACGACCGTTCCAAGTTTTTCCATTCTTTCTAAAATCAACCTAAAGTTAATTACTAAAAAATCATTATCTAAAAAAAAGCAACAAACAAAATGTCTAGAAAAATACTAATATATATGAGATATGAACTAATCATTTGTTAGATGTGTTTAAGCTCTGGTCAAAAATATTGAAGAAGAGTCAACATGTTTAAGACTCATTTGTGGTTCAGAGTATTCATAAATAAGTTTATGTTAATTGATATGGTTTAGGTACCTAATTAGGTCTGGTTTAATTCCATGTGTTCGATAAAGGGAAGTGACTAAGAATCTGTTAGACAACGATGAACAATGATCTTTTTCTTCTTTGGAGCATCTCTGGTTTTAGAGAGCTCTGATTCTTCGTGATAGTGGATTTTCGGATAACCCAGAGATATAATGTTAATGCCGGTCCAACATTTTTATATATTTTAAACAAATATGAAAAACGTGTCCTTTCTGTATACGTGAAAAAGTTATTTTAACAAATTAATTGAACAACTTCTTATGTTTTAATGATCAAGGTGACGAAAAAAAACGATATATTTAATTAAAATATATTCAAATTAATTTACCATTTTAAACCCTTAATGAATATTATCTTTACAAAAAAGTCTATAATTTATTGTACATATAATATAAAGGTTTTAAAATTTCAACAAAAATATCCTCTATTCCAAGAAAATGTCTTATATCTCAACAAAAAGAAAATGTTCACTAGATGTTTGTGCCATAATAAGTGGTTTCCCTCTTCTATGCTCTGGGCCAGTCCTGTGTAGTGTTCCTCACCGGAATGTGAATTCTCGGTAAAATCTTCATGCAACATTTTGTTTATGTTTTCTTTAGTTTCTTCTGTTTTATTCGATTAAGAGAATGAGAGGCTGAGAGTTCTTGAAACCGAAGTAGTGAATTGGTCATAAATCTCAACATCATTCATTTTTTAATTAACTTTAAATAATTCTAAAACTTCTTTTTGTTCAAGAATCAAGATATACCCAAACTAGATTCCTTAAAAAACTACAATTAAAAATACAAGTTCAAAAGCAAAGGAAACGACTTGTTATAATATTTAAAGAAAAAACAATTACAAAGTCAGAAAACAGCTAGCTAATAATCTGCAAGAATTTTATATCATATATATAAATAGAGCGACCTATGGTTATTTGTGAGTATACGAGAATCATAGCATACAAGTTGATAAATTATATATATAATCGATGGATAGTTCAATAAGTATAATCAGAATAGTGCTTCCTCTTATATCTATCCTACTTATTATATCTGGTGTTATACTTTATTGTTATCTTGATAACCGCAAAGAAGAACCACCAACGACTGATGATGTAAAGACTACCTCCATGGCTTGAACACTTTTTAAGTTATGTTTCTTGTTTTGTTTTTCTTCCTTTAATTTCATTGTCATTATTTACAGTATTCTCTTTTTTTTTGTGAAATATGAATGTTATAAATTGTTTTTGTGCTTGTGCGAGATGTGTTTGTAAATCAATATTTATGTTTATGTTTTTTTTTTTAAATAAGATGGTAATTGATTTGGGACTAATGTGTTATAAACTTGATATGTCACGGTCACGGACAGAGGCGGCTCGGTAAGGAAAATTAGTGGTGTCTTCTAGACTAATAGTTTAAGACTTTATATATATATATATATATATATATCTAAAATTTTACATAAATAAGGATATATAAAAATTATAAATGAAGAACAAGTGGTATATTGGTTACTATGTTTGTTGTCTTGTTATCAAAATGGTGATAAAAATTGTTCATTTGTTATATATTTGTTATATGACTACAATTTTCTCTTTTATTACTCCCTCCGTTCTTAAATATAGAATGTTTTAGAGAGATAATTTTATTTTTAAATAGAAAATTTTCTCGAATTTCAATGTAGTTTACATTGCAAAATACAAATTTCAAGGTACACTATTTGAAAATTTGTAAATTTATTAAGATACTATTGGTTAAAAATCATAGAAAATTGTTCATTTAGGAAAACAATATATTTATGAGTAACAATAATTGTGTTTTTTTAATATGTGTGAAAAACTTAAAACATCTTATAATTAAAAACAGAGGCAGTGGTATTTTGGTTACTAGATCGGTCCGTTGTGGTCAAGAAATTAAAATGACAAAAAAGTCGATGAAAACTTATATGTACTTTTGCTTTATAATATAGAATTTTTTAGAGAGATAATTTTATTTAAATAGAAAATTTTCTGAAATTTCAATGTAGTTTACATTGCAAATAACAATTTCAAGATACATTATTTGAAATTGTGAATTTTTATTAAGATAATATTGGTTAAAAATCATAAAATGTTTATTTAGGAAAACAATATATTTTTTGAGTAACATTAATTATGTTTTTTAATATGTGTGAAAAACTTACAACATCTTATAATTAAAAACATGGGGAGTAGTATTTTGGTTATTAGATCGGCCCGTTGTGATGAAGAAATTAAAATGACGAGAAAAGTCAGTGAAAACTTATATGTATTTTTAGCTTTATAATAAAAAAAAATTTTACAGTCTAAAATTAGCGCATACAAACTTAATTAAAAAAATCTATCAAAATTTTTGATAAACTAAATGTAAGGAGTTCAAAAAATTATTGACATAAAATGAGCCAGATATATCATAGGTGTACAAGAAAATAATAAGCTAGATAGCAGAACAATTTCTTATAGGATGTTTTAGAAGAAAATTTGTGTTTCTAAATTGATGATTTTCTCACATTTCAATAAAGTTTTAATTAAAAATTTCAAGACACATTAATTGAGAATTTGTAAATTTGTTAAAATATTATTGGCATAAATCATAGAGAACTGTTCATTTAAAAGTAATGTACATATGACTATATGATATATGAGAATTTAAAATTTAAAATTATGTAACTACAAAATAGTAATATTTTGGGCTCGGTTTTTTGTATTTTTAATTATAATATCTTTAAACTTTCATTAAAATATAAGGTAATATACGGTAAATTTTAAATTTTAATATTGAGTTACTAAAATAATAACACTATATTTTACTCCCACCGTTTATAAAATATTGACGTTTTAGCTGTTATTTTTTTGTTTCAAAAAGAATGTAGTTTTATGTTTTCAATGCAAAAAATTAATGAATTGATTTTTCTACCAATAGAATAATTGTAATACTTTTTTCTATTGGTTGATTTAAAATATTTAATGTTATTTTATAGAAAACATAAATTTCTTAATTTGTGTGAAAAGTCTAGAAAGACAATCTTTAAAAAACGGAGGGAGTAATTATTATCTTGGAGAAAGATACTAAACTAGACGCCAAGCATACTAACAAAGGAAGAAACCAAGTTGAGTTTGATGTTGGAGACCAAGTCTGGATGCACTTCAGAAAAGAAAAGTTTCCATCTCAAAGAACTTATGCCAAGGATTACTGATAGTCCATTTCAGATTACAAAGAAGATCAATGAAAACTCCTACCAACTCAAACTCTAAAGTAATAATGTTAGTAATAGTTTCAAAGTTTTTATTGCAGATTAAGTATATCTGAGGTCAAATCTTTTTCAAGAAAGGAAGGGTGATATGATTCTGGAAAGAAATTCAAAAGAAGATGGAAAATTAGTCAATGATGCTTTGGAAATTCAAGTTGGACCCATGACAAGTTCAAGGACAAAGAAGTTTACTAGAACTATGGAAGTGTTATTAAATTAGACTTAGAACATTTTCACTGAATTTGGCTTGAATGGGGTACAAACAACTGTCACTTGCATTTAAGCTAATTAATGTTGATCAAAAAGAGGGTTAGTGAATACATTTGTACCCTTTTTTCTTGCATTGGTTTTGTCTTAATAGATTTTTCAAATAAGTTTTTTAATGAAGTAGATAGATCACTACCTAATTAACCACTTAGTTGAAATGAAAACTAATAAAATAAGAGCAAGACCCAACACTTATGCATGTCCAAGTGAGCATATTTGGAGTGTTCAAACCAGTTTAAACTCATTCAAAAACAAGGGAAGCTTCAAATTCGTAACTAAGGCATGCACAACAGTTATTGGATTGGCATTCTCTCTCTTGCATTCATTATGGACTGGTAAACATTTTACACCTACATCAAATCTTTTATGAAGCTTTTTTGAGTTTTTGGATCCTTGAAAGTATGCCATATCTTTCAAATCTTGATAGTGTATAATATCCAATAGAAAATTCGTCTTGGTGTGTAATATCGAAGTTTCTTCAAGTCTTTGTTGGTGTGTAATATCCCTTAGAGAATTCGCTTTTAGTGTGTAATATCCAAGGATCTTTCAAGTCTATTAGTGTCACATCCACCAGCATTCTTCCCTATGGTTTGTAATATTCAAGGGTTCATTCAAGTGTGTCGGTGCGTAATATCCAGCACGTGTCTGATCTCTGGGTGCGTATATGACCATTAGGAGTATCAAATGATTTATGCATCTTTTATGTGTTTCCTCTCATTCCAAATTTATGCATCTTTTATGTGTTTCCTCTCATTCCAAATTTATGCATCTTTTATGTGTTTCCTCTCATTCCATTCTACCCAGAACCTCATTCACCATCCATTTCACCTTCAACAATCATCTTCATTCAAGTTTTCAAAGAAAGAAACCAAGAATACTATAGTTGCAGCAAATAGGTCACTTTCATTGTTCCAAGCAAAAGTTGAAACTTTCAAGAAGAAACATCGTAACATAGAGTGTTGAAAATAACACTGCAATAACCAATAGTATGTTGCAGTGGAAAGCAATAATCTCAAGGTAACAGTGGAAAGCAATCCTAAAGTGAAGGAACTAGCATGTTAATTGGTGATCAAATAAACGTTTTTACATATCTTTACAAGTTCATGAAGTCTAAAAGAAAATTCATCTCATCCTGCATGTGAGATACATGTAGAGATGTAAAAATATGCTTCTTTACCTTACCCTACCTTACTCTATCCCGTTAATCCCGTCTAAAAAATATCCAATTTTAAAAGCCCTAATGGATATAGTCCTAATAGGGTAAACCCTAAACATACCCTATACGATATAGGGTAACACATGGGTACCCTAATTAAAAACAAGATTTTGTTATAATTTTATATTATTTTTTCAAGTTCTAGTTTAATATTATATTTGGATTTTTATAATGTATATTATATGTTTATAATATTGTTAAACATCGTGTTCGGAAATTTTGCGATTTTGACGAGTAACGCTATTTTGCATTTTTGGCGGAAAACTCGGTTTTGAGTTTTTGGCGGGAAAACGCGATTTTACGTTTTGACGAGAAAACGCGATTTTGCGTTTTGGGAAAAACAGGGTTTTACGTTTTTCGCGAGAAAACGCGAATTTGCGTTTTTGGCAGAAAAACGGGATTTTGCGTTTTTGGCAGAAAAACGCGATTTTGCGTTTTTGGTGGGAAAACATGATTTGCGTTTCTGGCAAGGAAAACACGGTTTTTGTGTTTTTGGCGGGAAAACATGGTTTTGTATTTTTGGCGAAAAACGTGGTTTTGCGTTTTTGACGGGAAAATGCGGTTTTTTGTTTTTGGCGGGAAAACGCGATGTTGCGCTTTTGATGGAAAAACGCGGTTTTGCGTTTTTGGCGGGAAAACACGATTTTGCGTTTTTGGCAGAAAAACACAATTTTATCTTTTGGGGGGGGACGCGGTTTTGTGTTTTTGGCGGGAAAACACGGCTTTGCGTTTTGGCCGAAAAATCTGGTTTTATGTTTTTGGCGGGAAAACGCGATATTGCGTTTTTGACGGGAAAAAAACGGTTTTGCGTTTTTGGCAGAAAACACGGTTTTTTCGTTTTTGGCAGGAAAACCGCGGTTTTTCACTTTTGGCGCGAAAACGCGTTTTTGTATTTTTGGCGAGAAAACGGGATTTGTATTTTTGTGATAAAACGCTATTTTGCTTTTTTGGCGGGAAAACGCTATTTTGCTTTTTTGGCTGGAAAATGTGATTGCATTTTTGGCAGAAAACATTATTTTGCATTCTCGACGGAAAATAGTGATTTTACGTTTTCGGCGGAAATAGTGATTTTGCGTTTTCGGCGGGAAAAAGTGGAAAATTGCTATATTGCCTTTCCGGCGAGAAAACGCTATTTTGCGTTTTTGATGAGAAAACGTTATTTTACGATATTGTGATTGTCTAGTTGAAGTTCATATAAAAAAAATTTGCTTTGGGTCTTGCGAGTACCTATTACCCAATTGGATAAACCCATGTGATACCATAAATAAATAAAATCTGCTCGTATAGTACCCTATATTTCTTTAAAAATAACATATAGATTTTGGGTTTAATGTTTTAAATAGGATAATGGATACCCATTAGGTTTTTATCCATTCTTAACATCCCTAGATACAGGTAAGATACAACTACATTATCTTTGACTTTTGTTACAAGAAATATCGTAAATAATATTTTAAATCTTGTATAGGTAAGATGGTCTGTTGAATCAAAGACTTTTCATTTTCAATAATTTTGGTGTGAGGTGAATTTTAGCACCTAGGGATTTGTGATTGCTTAGCTTTTGTACATTCATCATTTTATCAAATTCCTAACACTAAAACACATTTCATGAAAAGCAAGGATGTTATGCATTACCTGATATAGTAAAAAAAAAAGGACTGACATCATTGGCTGAGTAACTAAGTCCTCCATATTTCTTTGGACTGTTAGCCCATAGCACAATTATTTGGATATGCCAAACAGCTACAAATTCCTAAGTAAAGACTAAGCTTGATAAAACCAAGAAATCACAAGATATTCAAATGTCATTAAGAAAATAACACCTGAAATTTGAAAGGTCAATAGTAGAAAACTAATTCTTTATTGAGTCTACTAAATAATACATACCAGATCATGGTATTTCGAAAATTATAATTTAAACTACTTACCTCAAAATATGAAGAATCATGAAGACACCGAACACAAAGCAAGCATGAGCTTGCGCTCCTTTTTCGATCTAAAAAATTTAGTTAAGAAAACGGTCTATTTTTGAAAAAATTATACAATTTTAGCCTATTTTTTTCGTAGATTGCGGCATTTGGAATTTTTTAAAATCTTAGGACCGGCGTAGGGGCAAATCACATATTATTCATCAAATTTCATATCCACTTGATCTTTTAACATAGTAAGTATATAGACCTTCCACAAATATATTCTTTGGAGAATACATTTGGATATTTTTCTGTCAGCTGAATTTGAAAAACATTAATTAGAACGAAAAAACNTTTGGTCCGATTATGGCAGCGTAGTTCACGCCATTAACCATCCCTCTCTTTGGCCAAAGTTCAGGAACCTTCTACAAAGGATTTCTCGTCTCAGGGAATGCTTCGCTGCGGTCTCTTTCCATACGTCATCCCCTTCCGCCAACTCTTTAGCAAGAGACATCGCCAAAAGCGTTAACAAATATGGTATTTTCCAATCTTACCTCGCCATAGTAGGTCCATCATGGCTTCATTCGCGCATCCAACGAGAAGCTCAAATCCACATGTAAGA
>OVBE01017115.1:0-10584 GCA_900406425.1 Iberis pinnata | reverse complement strand
CAATCAACTTAGGCATAAAGGAAAAATCAGGATTTCAACATCAGACTACCCCTTCCTTAGGAACCTAAGGGAACTACTCACTACACATGGTGGATTCTAAAACATGGAAACATGAAAACGAAAATGCTATGGTTGATATTATGATTAAAAGTCAAAGAATGCAAAAACTGCAAAAAACTCTTAAACAGAAACCTTATGAACAACCAAAATCCTAAAATGCAGAAGATGAAGATGATGAACACAAGAACTTCTACCAAGGAAAACAGGGGAAATGCATAAAACAGAACATGAAACCCAGAAAAACAGAGGAAAATGAAGAACAGAGGCAAAAACCTAGAATTTCTAAACAAAGAGAAACGAGATTTAAAATGGATTTCAGGAGATCAACATGCAAAGAAAGGATAACAACTAAAAACTAAGCAGGAAAATGAAGAAATCAAACACTAAACAAGGTTTTATAAGAAATCAGAGATTTTTCCCTAAGAACACCAAGAACATCCTCAAGAACAAAAGAGAGAAAATTAAAACCTAAGACAATACCCTAAAATGGCAAAATAAAGCTTAACCCTAAAAATGGGGCAATTTTGGGGTTTATATAGTTCTTCAGAAAAACCCTAAAAAATGCTAAAGGAAAAAATGTAATGATTGGCTTGGATCTTTAAATTTTTTTTTGTGCAGGAATGTTATGAACTTTCTCTGATAGAGTTGGTGAAATGCTTCCCCAAGGTAGAAATGCTCAAGTGATCGTCATGATGCTGGCTCGACGTGAAGGGTGCATTGGCTCGACCAAACATGTCTTGCGGCTCGACCATACTTTGGAAAGTATGGTTCGATGAAAGTTGTTTGTTGCAGCTCGATCAAAATGACTCCTTGGCTCGACGTCGTTTTGCCTTGGCTCGACGTATTATCTTGGCTCGATGTGAAGGAATTCTTTGGCTCGATGTAGAGGATGCCGGCTCGATGTGAGAAGGAATTGTGCGGCTCGACGTGAGAAGGAATTGTGCGGCTCGACGAGAACTTGTCTTGGCTCGATGAGAACTTGGAGTTGGCTCAAGGAGAAAGTTGCCTTGGCTCGGACTATTGGCTCGACTTGGACATTGCCGCGGCTCGATGTGAGATTGCCGCGGCTCGATGAGAGGTGGAAATTGNAATTGGCTCGACCAAAATGTTGCCGCGGCTCGATGACAAATTCTTACGTGGCTCGACCAAACCTCTTCTGTGGCTCGACCACTTTTCTTTCGCAGCTCGACATAAAGGAAGGAATGGATCGATGTGGTGAAGATGTGGCTCGATGTCAAATCTTCTTGGCTCGACGAGAAACAAAGATGGCTCGATGTAAAACTTGTCAAATTGGCTTGTCCACCAATCTTTCCGGCTCGAAGAGAACTCAACATCTTTGCATTTTCCTTAACTTCTTCAAGTTTGCCTAATGTTCCGAAAACTCCTGAAATTCCTGAAAAATCTCCAAAATGCATATGTATGCAAGTGCTAATGCAGAATTTCCTGAAAATGCACATTTACTAGAAAAGTCTTGTAAATGTAACATATTCATATCTGAATGATCCTAAAATAAGAGTAAATGACTTCTAAAAACTGCTAAAATTCAGAGACATCAGAGGTTTGTTAAAAACTGCATGAATTAGAGTTCTGCTCAAAGGTCTTTTGTTGCTGAGGATAGTGTTGATCTTGAGGGTTTTAAACATTAGTGCTTCTCCAAGATAGATTGGGATGAGTCTTGTTAAATCCTTGATTATACCCTTGATTGTACACCCTTTGACCTTGACTATTGATGTAACTTACTTCCTTCTAAACCTCTTCAGAATTTTGCTCTTGGATAGCAAAACAATCAACTTCAAAATCGTCTACAACACTAACCTGTTTTTGATTTTGACCCTTAAGTAGTTGAGTTAGTAACCCTTTCATTTATGAGAATTCTCCTTTCATCTTTGAGAGTTCTGAATTAGCAGCCAGTACATGAAATTTTGTTCGACGATCAAACTCTGGGCAATGATTGCTATTGCTGACCGCTAGATTCTCTATCAGCCGATAAGCGTCTGGAACAGGTTTCTGCATAAAGTCTCCATCGTTTGCTGTATCCAAGGACATCTGGTATTTCTGGTCAATTCCTTTATAGAAGGTGTTGAGGAGACTTACATCTGAGAAACCGTGGTGTGGACAATCATAAAGCAGCTCTTTGAATCGCTCCCAAGATTCATATAATGATTCCACATGATTTTGTGCAAAGGCGGAGATCGTGTTCCTCAAAGTGTTATTCCTGGTGGTAGTAAGAAATTTATTTATGAACTTGGCTTTGCAATCGTCCCAAGTTACAATAGATCTAGCAGGTAGAGACTTCAACCAGCGAAGTGCTCTTTCAGCTAAAGAGTGACGGAACAAGCTACAATGCATGAAATCGCTCGATACTACATTGAGTTTGATAGTACTGCATATTTCCTCAAAAGTGTCAATATGATCCATTGGGTGCTCATTTGGTAAACCACTAAATTGGTTGTTGCGGATCATCTGAACGAGCTGAATGGGAATTTGGTACTCTCTTCGCTGAGGTTGAGGGGGTTGGATGGGATTCTTGTTAACATAGAATGCTTGAGGATTGTTGAATGAACCAACTAGAGGATGGTTCTGAGCATTGAGCTGATTAACTCTTTCTGGATCTCCATACAAGACAAAGTTCCTTGCATCGATGTTCTGAGGATTGGGATTTCTCGGTGGAGCTTGGTTGTTATCAGCTCTTTGTTGGCCTAGTGGCACTTGATTGCCGTTAGGTTTTCCAAACTTGGATCGATCGATCCGTATGCTCGAGATTTGTTGAAGATTACCAAAAATACGTTTTTGTCCCCAAGACTTATCATTGGTTTTCCTTATTAGGTTTTATTCTTTTTTGAACTCTATATAAGTTAGAGGCTTAGGTTTATTTTAGAGTACACATAATACAATTCACAACACAATTCATCATTTTTAGAGCTTTTCTGAGAGAGACTTATCTTGACACCTGTATTTGGAGAAGAATTTTGAACTCTCTTATTACTTTTATCAAATCTGGTTTCTTAATATGCTTTCTCTATTGATGATTGTTGATTTCTTGGTTATGTCTGAGCAGTCTCTTTGTTAGGTTTTAGGGATTTTTGAGGGAAAACAGGTTTTGATGTTTAGGCTTTGACTTTAATGGATTTAATTTGTTAGGTTCTTAGTCTAGATTTGTTATCATTCCTTTAATTAGCCTTATCACCTAGTTCATGATTTTAGGTTAATAGATACAAAGGGATTTGGTTTATTTAATCTGACTTAGTCTAGATGAATAAGTATCTTTGCTTCTGGGAGTATTGTCTTAGAATGCTTATGAGCATATCGAATCTGTAGTCACTGCATGATTTAATTGTCTGATTTAGAGATCTAAGATTTTGGGAGAAGGTTATCTTTATTTCTAGAAATTCTATCATAGGGGTCTAATACTTCGGGAGGAGATTAGTCTATTGTCGTCTTTTGAGTTAAGAACTATTTTCATTGTTAACCTTGCTTGTCAACCTGAATACTTGTGGAACTTCCCTATCGCCTAGCGTTTTATTTCATTGGTTTACATTCGCTTTTAATTATTCATTTTACTTTTCAATCGTTTTGAAATCATTCCCTCTTTTATTTTATCTTAGCTAGAATCGATTTTAACTGAGAGTCAACCTGTCTGGTCTCTGTGGGATTCGACCATTTATAATACTACGAGGATCTGTTCTCTGTAGTGTAGTTTTAGGATTAAAACCTGAACCTATCAGATTTTTGGCGCCGTTTCTGGGGACCAATACCGTGCCTTTTTAGTTTTTCTTAGAGTCTAGTCTAAGATTTTTATTTTCAATACTAATCTCGTTCTTTCTGCTTGTTTTTATTTTAAAGGTGCATGACCAGGAGATCTGAAAAATTACCTGAACTGATTAATCTCACAAACAAAGAACTCGCAAGATTAGGACGTTCGAACTGGAAGTCTAGAAAAAGCGCTAGTTCATCCACACCAATGGATGACAACTTCATTCAGAATCTGATCATTCCAGTAGTTCCAATTGTCCAAAATCCTCCACGACTGGAACAGATAAGGCAATTGGCACACAACCAACAAGGAGGAAACAACAATCAATTGCCGCCGATACAGCCAGAAGGAGATGCAAACCGAAGAGCTGAAAACGCCAATCAAAGCGATAAAAATGGCGAGCAAGTTCCCCCTGGACTGAATGAAAATCGCCCACCTCACCAAAACAGGGTACTAGTTGGCGATTTCAACAACCCTGAAGCTTTCCTAGTCTATAGGAATGCCCTTCACCCTCGACAGCCTCAGAGACAGGACTACCAGTTCCCGTTTCAGCTGATCCTTGCTGAGACAAAACCAGTTCCATGGCTTGTCTATTGAGCATCCTATGGATCACATTGATAGTTTTGAAGATATTTGCTGCACAACTCAGCTGAATGGAGTCTCTAAAGAATTCGTGCATTGTAAGCTCTACAATCATTCTTTAGCTGATAGAACTCTGAGGTGGCTTAAGTCGTTACCTGCTAACTCAATAGAGACTTGGGATGAGTGTAAAGCCAAGTTTCTGAATCACTTTTACACCTCCACCAGAACCAATAATTTCAGAAGTAAGATCTCTCAAGTTCAGCAAGGACTGGTGAAATCCTTGTATGAAGCATGGGACAGGTTCAAAGAGTACCTGCGAAATTGTCCCCATCATGGTTTTTCTAAGTTGAACCTTTTGAACACTTTCTATAGAGGTATTGATGAAAAATACCAACTTTCTCTAGACACAACTAGTAATGGCGATTTCATAACCCGTGAATGTAGCTTACAAGCTAATTGACAACCTTGCTGCAAGAAATAGCAACCATTATTTTGGCTATGATCGAAGAGTTCAATCATCTAGTTCAGATTCTTCTGGACTAGCAGAGGTAAAGGAGCTTCTTACTCAGTTTCTCAAGAAACAGAATGAGAAGCATGTCAGTTTTGCGGAGGATGTAGAGAAAATTGAAGTTGATTGCTTTGCGGTCAATGAATCTGAAAACATCTAAGAGGTTAGCTATATTAATAGCGAGGGACAAAGAGTCTACAACTAAGGGTACAGTCCAGGTTACAACAAAGGTAATCTGTCATGGAGGAGTACTAATGTTGCAAATCCTCAAGATCAATCTTATCCTCCCCAGAATACCTTTGCACACAAGTCTGGATAGTCATTTGTCCAGAAATCATGTGGTTTTCAACAAACCCCTCAACCTGGTTTCCAAAAAACGGTTCAACCTCAAGTTCAACAAGATAATAAAATGGAGGTGATGTTGAAGCAAATCTTAGAAAGTCAACAACAGTCTGAAAAGAATTTAAATGTGAAGCAGGATGGTATGTATAACAATTTGAACAACAAGTTCGAATCATTTTCTACTCATGTGAAGAAGTTAGATGTACAAGTGGCTCAAACTTTTGAAGTAGTTAAAAGAGAAGCTGGTATGCTACCAGGAAAGGTTGAAGATAATCCCAAGGGATATGGCAAGGCAATGAACTCAAGTTCTGATGGAGAGGATGAAAATTCTGTGATGATAACCAACCTAATGTGAGTATATTATTGATCTTTTTAGATTATTGGCTTAGATTTAACTATTATGTTTAGGATTGGAACCACATTGCTGATTGTTTTGTTTCTGAAAGTCTGGATCTTTTTCATTGTTAATGATTTGATGCTAGCTCTGCCATGATAGGACTTAATATTGAATTTAATTTCTCTTTCTTATGGTGGTAAGATACTTTGAAAGCTAAGTGTCTTGCTCTTCAGTGTTCTGTAAAACCGACAAGTTCTTTCAGTATGATCCAGATTCTTTCTCTCTCTCTCCCTTCAAAAAAAAACCGGTTCAGAAAAAAGGTTGAAAGTGTGACCTAGAAGTCTGTAGTCGACCCTAGCGAATTGTCGAGCTGCTAAAAAAACACAGAAAAGTGCGAAAAAAAGAAAAAAAAAAAGAAATGAAAAAAAAGAAGTGAGAAAAGGGGAAAAAGGGTTAGGACCAGAAGTTGATAGATGCTCTGTTTGGTATGGATATTTTGATAGAAAAAGTGCTTGTGCGCATTGAATAAAAACCCCATAGGTAAGAATGAATCTATTATAATTAAATTAAACTTAATGAACTCGTTGAGATGACTTGATGGTTTGATTGATGTTGGATTTAGAGTAGGAAACAAACTTTTAGTTAAATGGTGGTGAACAGTTGTTTCATAGTGGTTGTTTAGGATCAATGTATTTTAAGTTTTAATATATATGCTTAAGGTTTCTGAGATTATGAGAGTTCTTGTGTGGTTTCAAAACCTTTTCTCTAGATTGGGTCTTGCTTCACTTAAGGACAAGCAAAGATCTAAGTCTGGGGGATATGATATCACTCGATTTTGATGCCTTTTAGTAAGTATTTATACTTGATATTTGTCACCATTCAAGTATTTTCTATGTGTCTTTGGTATATTATCATAATTCTAGGTATTTTGGACGTTCTGGAGCAAAATGTGGTTTTGTGCACAAAATGGATGCAATTTGACGAATGCAAAAGCAGAGTTCAGTAGAAGAGCCAAAATTTTATCGAAATTTGAAGATGTTTCTATGAATGGAATGGGATGATATTTTAACTCAAGCAGTCAAGTTGGCCACGTGAGTTAGCTTTCATATGAAAGTGATATGAGGTCAATCCATTGAAGCAATAAAAAGTTATGACAATTTTACTGAAGACTGGTCAAGTTGTCTCGCATAAGAAGCATGTGCAGCATGTGATGGAGTAGATCGATCGATCCAATATTGGATCAATCAATCCTGAAGACTACCAAACTTACGAAAGTTTGGATCGATCGATCGATCTGTATGCTCGAGATTTGTTGAAGATTACCAAAAAGACGTTTCCGTCCTCAAGACTTATCATTGGTTTTCCTTATTAGGTTTTATTCTTTTTTGAACTCTATATAAGTTAGAGGCTTAGATTTATTTTAGAGAACACATAATACAATTCACAACACAATTCATTATTTTAAGAGCTTTTCTGAGAGAGACGAATCTTGAAACCTGTATTGGGAGAAGAATTCTGAACTCTCTTATTACTTTTATCAAATCTAGTTTTTGAATATGCTTTCTCTATTGATGATTGTTGATTGTTTGGTTATGTCTAAGTAGTCTCTTTGTTAGTTTTTAGGGATTTCCGAGGGAAAGCAGGTTTTGATGGTTATGGTTTGACTTTAATGGATTTAATTTGTTAGATTCTTAGTCTAGATTTGTTATCATTGCTTAAATTAGCTTGATCACCTAGTTCATGATTTTAGGTTAATAAATACAAAGTAATTTGGTTTATTTAATCTGACCTAATCTAGATGAATAAGTATATTTGCTTGCGGGAGTATTGTCTTAGAATGCTTATGAACATATCGAATATGTAATCACTGCAAGATTTAGTTGTCTGATTTAGAGATCTAAGTTTTGGGAGAAGGTTAGTCTTTATTTCTAGAAATTCTATCATAGGGGTCGAACACTTCGGAAGGATATTAGTCTATTGTCATCTTTTGAGTTGAGAACTATTTTCATTGTTAATCTTGCTTGTCAAACTGAACCTCAAACCTGAATACATGTGGAACTTCCCTATCGCCTAGCTTTTTATTTCATTGGTTTACATTTACTTTTAATTATTCGTTTTACTTTTCAATCGTTTCGAAATCATTCCCTCTTTTATTTTATCTTAGCTAGAATCGATTTTTAACTGAGAGTCGTACCGTCTGGTCTCTGAAGGATTCGAACCTTTACTATACTATGAGGATCTGTTTTCTGTAGTGTAGTTTTAGGATTAAAACATGAACCTATCAGTCCTCCTCGCTCTTGATGGATAATCAGTTGATTGAGTCTAAGAGGAGGTGGATCAACTTGACATTCGGGTGCGACCGGAATAATGGGATCAACGTTTTCAGCCATTGAATTATATGAGCTTGCATATTTCCTTGGTTTCCGGTTTGAGCGTTCTAACTTTGCAAGTTCTGAGTTACTAAGGTTGAGCAATTCAGTGGACTTATCAGATCTTCTGGTCATGCACATGTAAAACAAAAACAAGAAGAAAGAACGAGATGAGTACTGTAAACTAAAGAGGCATTATTGGTCCCTAGTAAAGGTGCCAAAATTCTAATAGGTCTAAAATTTAATTCCTAAAACTAATGCTGCAGAGAACATATCAATGTAGTAAAGTATAGGGTCGAACAGAGACTAGAAAGTACACGATTTAGTTAAATCTCAAATCAAGCTGAAGCAGAATAATAAGATTGATTGTGATCGAAATCAAAACAGTAAATTAAAAGCGGTTGTAAACTATAGAATAAAAGCGTCACGCATCAGGAAATCCACAGGTAGTCAGGTTTAAAAGTTCAATTATCATGCAGATATTTTCTTTGAAAATAGTTCTCAACATGAAAGACAATGATGGAATAATCTCCTCTCAGAGTATTAAACCCTATGCTCAAATTATCAGAAACAAACTCTCACCATTTTTTAAATAATTGATCATGCATGACAATTTAGATTCAATTGTTCACAAGCATTACAAGACAATACTCTCGCAAGCAAGAACACTTATTCATCTAGACTAGATCCAACTTCTAAACCAAATCTGTTTGCGTTATTAGTCTAATATCAATAAACTAGATGGCCAGTGTAATTCATGCATTAATAACAAGTCTAGACTAAGAACCTATCAATTGTTATCCCCTTATGATAAATCTAACAATCAAAACATGATTTCCCTGGGAAACCCTAAAACCTAACTAACGAACTACTCATACATTGACAAGCAAACACAAATCAACATCTTTGAAGAACACACAATAAAATAAATAGAGATATAATAGAAAGAGTTCAAAAATTATTCTCAAAATACAAAGGTCTGAATCTCTTCTCCCTCAGTAAAAACTCTCCAAAATAAAATAAAGCTTAGTTCTAAAACCTAAAACCATAAGACTTTTATAGTGTAAAAATTAAATTAATCTAAAATAAGGAAATTGGATAAAGTGTCCGATCGTTCTTCTTAGTGCCCGATCGGGCACTTTGAAATATTGCCCGATCGGGCACTTTGAAATATTGCCCGATCGCTCTCTCTGATGCACGATCGATTTGTTGATCCAAATTCTTACAGGAGCAAATGCCTGATCGGGCACAATTGTTGCCCGATCTTGCATTTCTTTCTTCACTTAGCTAATCCTTCTGATTTGCTCTGAAATCTTCTGAAATTCACTTTTATGCTCCAAAACGACCCGAACACCTAGAATCATGAAAATGTACCAAATATGCAAGGAAAACACTCGTAATAATGCAAAATAGCATACACAAATGCCCATTATTATGAATTAATACCGAGTAATATCAACTGCTTCCCGCTTGATTGCATTTTTACTCATTTTACTTTCTTGTTGTTTATGCTTAGTATCTGCCAATGCATGTCACTACTTGTTTCATGTTTCCTGTTTTAGTTTTCTACATGTTTTGTTTGCTTAGGACTTGTTAGTAAACCCCCCCCCCCATTCTTATATTTAGCTTGAATTAGTAGTTCCATTCACATCCTGAATGCTAGCATCACACTCATTTGGATTGACAACCCTATCCTATACTACAATGGCATGTTAGTGTAGATAGAGAATTGATCTCTTAAAACAAGAAAGAAAAACCTTGTTATCAATCATCACCGGATTATTCGGAGGACGATCGTGAAGATATAGAGATGCAAAAAAATGGATTACAATCATCGTCATCATATTCGAGTTCGTCCTCTAAATAATCTGGTGGTGATGGTGGTCTCCTCTCTGGGATTTCTATGTAAAAAACACTTCCATTATTTCATCTAGCCATTTGAATTGCTTGACGTCAATATGGTTTCTTATTTCTGGATTCAATCCACGGCGATACACTCCCACAATTGTTTCTTCATTGTTATCATATAGATCGTAAATCCACGTATTGAGATGCCATTCTATGTTGTATGATGCAATATACATATCGCTTTGCATGATCATATTCGGTATTCTGATAAAAAAAAACCTGAAATTCGATATGGATCTTATAGGAAACCTGAATTTTGATATGGACTCAAAAAGGCAAAAAATAAACACAAACTAATTATAAAAAATTTTGGGTGCATAATATGAATATATATATACTACTAGGTGACTGGCCCGCGCCATGCGCGGACTGCGAGTAAACTTATATAAACTTATAATCAGAATTATAAAATCCGATATCGTATTCACAATCGTAAAAATATAGAATAACTATACATATTATTCATTAATAACAAGACATAAATAAGCATACTATTATAATACAAAATACACGAATATATATATATATAAACAATATTTTGTATAAATAAATAAATCCGTTAATATTTATTTTAATAATATATATAATATTATCGATATAAATAATTATATATAACTAATAGCATAATTATTAATAAAATTAAAATAATAAAATATTATAGAAATACAAAATATCTGAAATAATGTACATAACCAAAAATAAATAACACAAAATAAATTAAAAA
>OVBE01017114.1:0-10585 GCA_900406425.1 Iberis pinnata | reverse complement strand
TGATGTTGGTAGAACATTTTTTAAGTTGGGATGTGTTCGCATATAATACACCAAAGTGTGTGTAGCTGGCAAAGATTTTTCCATGTTATTAACCACTCTAGATATGACCAGAATTATTAATTCAAGCCAAACAAGAAAAAGAGTTTTACTAAAAACTCCTAAACGAAAGGAACAAACTGGAAATAAAACATAACATAAAAGCTATCATGCATAAACGAAAGCTAAAGAGTAAACACCAAGTATTCTAAAAACAGGGAAAAGATGGTACTAGAATTGTAATTAAAGAAAACAGTTCCTAAGGATGGGGGTAATTGATCAGTGATCCTCCTTGATCTACATGGATGTCTAACATACCTCAAACAAGAGCTATCGTTAGACAACATATTCATAAACAACCAAATTCAATCTCTTGATAAATGATCTCAAACTAAGCAATATTCAGACCTAACTCTCGTTAACAAAACACTACCTAGCATGCATGAAGAGATAATCTGTTAAAGCCAATAAAAACCCTAGACAACCAATCTCTTGGGCTAGGAATACAAATCTCTGAAATCACCTTGTTCAGGCATTTCATCGGACACCTTTTGGGTGCGGAAAAGCCTAAGTTCAGATTTCATCCGTTTAGAGGGAAATAAGCATTAAGAACGATGAAACAGAAGGGATATATGAACACTCAAACTAAGATACCTAGGAGAAACAAGGGTTCAGCACCAATCTACCCCATCCTTAGAAACATGGGAAACTAATCACTACTCATGGTAACTACGAAATCAGAAAATTTTAAAAACGAAACTACTAAACAAATCATCAGGATCAAAAGTCACTCTTAAGAACAGTAAGAACAACAAAATTAGAAAACCAAGCAGAAAAATCAGGATGCAGGAGATGATGATCAAAAACAGCAAGAGCATGAACCTAGAAAAACAATGGTGATCAACCCAGAAATGATGATCAACTTAGAAAACGAGATTAAAAGCATAAAATGGAATATCAATATGCACCAAATAACCATAAACCTTAAACTAAGCATAAATAAGAAGAAATCATAAGCAAAACATGAATTTCATAAGGATTTTGGGTTTGATCATCCAAAACATTCAAAGGGAAAAACAGAGAGAAAAACCTAAGGGAAAGACATAAAATAAAGCTTAGGTTTAAATGGAGGCGTATTAAGAGCTTATATAGTGGTTTAAGAAAACTATAAACCAGTAAAAGACAAATGATTAAAATTTGTAATGCTTCAGCTTGATCTTTAAGTCTGGCTTGAACTAGGCTTGAGTTGGGCTTCAGCGGGTGATCGAGCCCATTTGGCTCGGGTGATCGAGCCCACTTGTCTCGTGTGATCAAGCCCACTTGGCTCGGTGATCGAGCCCACTTGGCTCGTGTGATCAAGCCCGACCGAATGTAAGGGTCGAGTCGGGTAAGATGGGCTCGATGAGCCATGGTCGAGTGGAGTAAGATTGGCTCGTTGAGCCGTGTTCGAGTGGAAATCGACGTGAGGTCGAGTGGAACTCGACGTGTGGTCGAGTGGAACTCGACGTGTGGTCGAGTCGGGTCTCGGGTTCTGCTAGAGTCCGTCTGGCCTTGATATCGGGTCCGACTTTGGTTCATGCACCTCTTTCTCTTTCTCTAAATTCCCGTTATGTCCCGAAAATTCCCTAAGTTCCTGAAATATCTCCAAAATGCACATGTATGCAAATGCTAATGCATAACTACCTAAAAATGCAAACTTACCAATAAAGACCTATGAATGCAACATGTTAACATCTAAGTAAACCTATAATGATGATAATTGACTTCCTAAAATACATAAAATGCAAAGACATCATGAACAAGTGCGGTTGGTAAAAAATAAGCGGTGCATAATTGTGTTTAAACGGTAACAAAAATTACATGCGATGCGGAATATTTTTTCTTTTATAAAAGTTACTTAGTGTAAAAATAATTGAATATTTAAAATAACATAACATTTTTATAAATTGCTTTTTAATAAATATTTGATTAATTTTTAAAATTATTTATATGTTTTAAGAAAATTAAATTTTTAATGTTTATCTATTAATCATTAAAATTTACTTTAAAATTATAAATCTATAAGTGCATAAATACTCTCATTATCTTATAAATATTTATGCTGCATAGGCCTAAGCGTTCGATTATTCGATTTGATTGGTATGGTTCGGTTCGGTTAATACTGTATAAAATAAAATTATTACAGAACCAAAGTAAATTAAATAATTCATCGAATCCAACCGAATAAACCAAACCGATTTAACCGAACAAAATTTGGTTTGGTTCAATTCGGTTAAAATGCCCACCCCTAATCAGTAATATAGATAATTTAATTATTTTCATAAGTGATGTAAAACAATTTTTAAAAAATCTTAACTAAATAATCAAAATGTAATTCTATAACCCAAGAAGTATATTGTATTTCGTGTATTAAGTTTATTTGTCTAAGTGTATTAAGTTTATTTGTCTAAGTGATCAAAATAGTTAACCAGGTAATAAAGCACACTTCAATTTAAATTAATAAAATACTATAGTTTTTATTTAAAGTGCGTTTTTAGACTTGTACCACTAGTATATGAGTAAGGTACAAATCTAAATGTGTTTTTCATTTAATTAGAAACTATTCATCTAGGAGAACGTGAAATAATACTTCTATAAAACTACAATGTAGTTTGTAAAAACTTTTGGATAGTGAAAAAGAAATTACACGCCCGTATTTATAAATACGCCCACATATTAGACGCGCCATTCATGGTCTATAGTTTGCAAATTTGAACGTTCGTTTGTATTATGGCCCTGCCATGATAATTATATAAAGCACTAAAATTTTATCCGCCCTAAGGACGAGTTTTCATAAATGATCGAAATAAAATATATCATAGAAAAAATTGAATAAATACTATAACTTTAATATTAATTTAGTTTTTTTAACTACAAAATAATTAAATTGAATATAATTATGACATTTGAAACATACTTTGTAAGAAAATAATAATCTTTAACAGAAATTGTAATGATTACCTTATGCTTTCTTATGTTATTTCATGCAAAACATTTTTTCTTATGTATTTTTTTATTGTATCGGAAAAATTTAACTATTCTCAAACAAAATTTTTAATATTTATTTTTAAAAAGTTAATTGGTATTCTTTTGAGTATTTTTTATTTTTTTATTTTTTATTTAGATACATTCATGATATAATTTTCATAATTTTTTAGTATAACATAATTTATTGAGAAATTCAATACATCTAATTTTGTTGAACCATAGTAAAAGTTACAAAAATATATTTATCAATGCATTCTAAATATTGAATAGAAATTTGTACTTTAATTTTTCAATATGTACGCCATTCAAAAAACTTTAAGATGATTTGGTAGCATACTAGAATATTTTACTCAACAAAATAGTTTAATGAAAATAAAATTTTCGCTAAAATCCATCAAGTTAGTGATTAGTTCAAACTAAAACAGTTTACCATGTGTAATATATAACTTACAAGGTTTTGGAGTTTATAAACTTTATTTATGATTATGGAATACTAAGTATATTAGTTAGATTGAGGTTTAATTAAAAAAAAATTAATAATAATTTAATACTCAATGTGTTGGTAAAATTTTGTTTATCAATAAATATATTTCTTTCTTGAAATCTAGAATACATTAAAAATATTACTATTGAAATTTATATGACTGATTTTTTTTTAGTTAGTATGGTTTAGTTTTTTTTAAAAAAAATTGTGATATAGTAGAATAAAGAACATGAATTTCATATTTCTTCTTTAATATTTATTTTTTAAACAGCTAAATGGTATTCTCTTGAGCATTTTTTTATTTAATTATTTGTTTACTTAGATACATTTATGACATAATTTTTATAAAATTTTAGTATAACATCATTAATGATAACTTCAATACATCAAATTTTGTTGAAACACGGTAAACAAATTAAAAAAACATATTATTAATGCATTCTGAACATTAAATAGAACAATTTACCATGTGTAGTATACAACTTACAAAATTTTGGAGTTTATATACTTCATTTATGGTTATAGAATATTAAGCATGTTAGTTTGGTTGAGTTTTAGTTTTAAATTTTTTTAATTATATTTAATACTCAATATGTTGGTAAATTTTGGTTTATTAATTATATTCATTTTATCTTGAAACCTCTACATTTTTTAAAAAAACATTACTCTTGAAACTAATATGAATGATTTTATTTTAATGAGTATAGTTACTTATTGTTTAACTTTTTTATATAGAAGAATGAAATACATGATTTTCATATTTCTTTCATAAATATCCATATATATATATATATATAATGTGTAATTAATATGTTGTTTAAAAATTAATTCACTAAATTATAAATTATGTAATTATAACTTAAATACATGTGTATGATAAAGTGGATCGGAAGTAGATTATTCCCAAGCAAATAGTTTATGACCGACGAGCTAGTCTATGGACTATGGTTTATGACCGACGAGCTAGTCTATAACATAAAATATTGACACATTTGTTTTCAACCTGTCTAGTGAAAAATATTTGTTTGTCATCTAATGCTAGAAAAATGGTTCTTCTTATTTATTTTTTATTCTATTCCCATTAACTATCCATTAAAATTAATTAAGAACAACATTCAAATACAAACTTTTTAGAGAATTTGTAACCCAAAACTCTATTTAATGTTGAAATAATAATATTTTCGTGTAATTTTAGCATTAAACCTATTTTTCATTTCCAACCACAACATCAAATATCGCACTTAAAAAATTCTCCGTTATCATATTACCACACTAATTTTTTTTTACTGAATATTATTTATAAATATATTGAAAAGTTTGGATAAACTTAGTTAAATAAATCATTTTATAACATATAATATTTTCTTATTTTATTAATTTCCTTTATTTATTTTGTTGCTATTAATTTTTGTAAAAATATTAATAAAATATGTGGATAGTGTATAGGGTCATGAATAATGTTGCACCAATGTAGCATCACACTAAAATAGTGCAATTTGCATAGTCTATTTTGAGATGTTGTAGTGTGAAAACAAACATTTTACCGTTTGATTGAAGATGACCTTAAAGGATAGCTCGTATTTGAAAATTAAAAGAAGAAAATATGAAATAATATAAGAAAGAAAAATTTTCTTATAAGAAATAAATTTTGATTTCACTTGAATCTTGCAAAATAACATCATTTATCTTTTGTTGGAATTTATATTGTGGAATCACAAAAATTGATAAACATAAATTATAATGTGCATAAACTTTTGCCAAATAATAGTTTTTCACGATTCTACGGTATAAACAAAATGAATGATATAGACTCGATTTCACATCTTCTTCTTCTCACCTGGGATCAAGTATCAAGAAAACCCTAGCTCAAATTTCTTGCTTGGCGACATGACCTTGCTAGCGCCGTCTTTCTCCCTTTTTTCTTGTTTGTTGTCCTTTTGTAGCGTCATCTTCATTTTTGTATATATGATTTTCTCTGCTTTTCGCTCGAGTTTTGGCATGCAGGGGAAGCATTCTCTTCAGGCCGGTGGTTCCGGAGTGATTGCGTCATCATGGGAGTACTGGTCGGACTTCAAAGGTCGACAGTCATCGGCTCTTTTTCCCTTTGTCCATATTCTCTTTCGCATTGGCGGACTCCAAAGTTAATTTTCGGTGGATCAAAACATAATTTTGTATAGGATTATAAGAACTTGACAATTTTTAATTATTATTTTTTATTTAATCTTTTAAAATATTTATAAACCATATTTTGATGAAAATATAAAAAATTAAAAACTAAAATATGATAACTTATAAAATATGAGATAATGTTTTATTTTTTAATTTTTTAAACCAAACTCTGATATATAAACTCTTCTTATGTGTATAATCGTATGATTGTAGATTTTGTTTAAGATATTAATAAGTTGAACGAATTTATAATCATGTGAATGTTGTCACTATTATCACACACTTTAAAACTTCCATTGATATAATCAATAGTCTAAACTAGTGGTATAATTGCGAAATAAAAACTCAAATATTTTTTACCATGTAGGACATGAAGCTAATAGCTAAATTTTTATTCATTAAACATCACTCTCAATCAAAATATAAATCTATAAATATAAAATTAAAATTATAGTTTATGGTATTGAACTTAAAATTAGAAGTATCATTAATGAAAAATTAACCGCCATAATGAATGATTCTTAATAACTTTTTTTATCAAAATTTTTGTTTTGTATAATTATTTTAGGTAGATCACTTGATCCACCTTCACTCTACCTAGGACCGCCATTGCTCCTTCGTTGGCGGTTATGCAGTGGTGCTTCTCTTTCCAAGTGATTTGTGGTCTCCTCTAAGCCTTGTTGGTGGTCATCTTGTGGTGGTTGTGTTTCGTTAGGTTCATTTTTTATGCCTAGCTTGTTTTTCTCGATTAGCTTCTATTAGTCCGCTCTTGGTGGCATAAAGTGTTTGGCTGGGTTTTGGTCTCGGCATTTGGTGGGGTTCTCTGCTCAACTTGTCTAGGTTAAGCTTAGTTAGCTTTGTTTTGCAATAGGTTTAGCTCTAGGGATTGTTTGGTGTTTCAGTTGGCTCTTTTGTTCTTGGATGGTTGTTGCTTTTGCTCTAAGGCTGGTTTTTGTTGTAGTTCTTTCTTGCTTCGAGCTCCATGCGTGCCTCTTTAGTTTCGATCCTTGGCCATCGCTTTTGCGGGATGGCTTGCTCTGGTTAAGATTTTCACTCCTTGTCTTTACGTTTGAGTGTGATCGAAGCCATCTCTAGTGTGAGACTTTCTTTTGGCCATCTCTCGATTATCTCTTGTTGAGTTTTGACATCGCTCCTTCCCGGTCTTTCTTTGGTGTACTTTATTTCTTCGAGATTTCCATGGTCCGGAATAACAGTCTCTACGATTTTATCCAGAGAGGTAGCATCTAGTCATTATAGGAGGATTGTGGTTTTATTGGAGCATGTAGTTTAGGTTGGAGTTAGCGTCATCAACTTTGGTTATCAATAGTTAGTCTTTTTATTTTGTGATGGTGGTTTTTTGGCTTTCGCCTTTACTTTATTCATTTAGTTGCATTTGTTGTTTTTTTATGTGTATTATATCTGGCTTCTAATATTCAAATTTCTATCTTATGAAATTTTGAGTTAAGAAGGTCAAAAATTTGCGGACTTTATTTATTTTTTGTTTTAGTAAATATTATCGGTTATTATTAATGATTAAAGCAATAAAATGAAAACCGATTTCACACCAAAAAGGTTTTTTCTAAGACCATTTCCAGTGGAGTATATTATAAGTTTTTTATGGGTTTTTTAAGTGGTTTAAAGGTCCAAAACTAAATAAAAAAGAAAAATTATTAGTAGAATCGTTTCTTGAAGAAGCACTTTTACATCTTCTCTACAACCCCTGCGTGTCAAAACGAGATTGGTTGTTCTAAAAAAAATAATTAAAATACTTTTGTAACTTCTCTCGCGAAAAAATAAAATAAAAAAAAACTCATGTCTGCAAACGGTGATTTTGACGATTCGATGAATACAAAGAAGAAGAAGGCAATAAGCAAATCTCATAAATGGAAGCTGAAGAAATTGGAGGAGCATAAGGAGAAAGAGATTATGTTTCCTAAAAGCGCCGATTTTTAATGTATGTCAACACAATTCTTCTCCAATCCCAACTTTTTTTGTCTCTATATGAATTTGGTATTGAATTTTGCAACAAGTATAATTGATGTTTATGTTACTGTGTATTCGGTTATTATGATTGATGTTCTGATTTCTAGTTATTTTGGTTAATCTTTATTTAGTCATCGACTAAGCTGGGATTCCAAAGCCTAGAACTAAGTTGGAACTGGATTTGTTTTCATGGAATTGGAATCAAAGTATTGTTAACTTTTCAATTGGTTTAGTTTTACAGATTCAAATTATGTTGTTCATCATCATATTGTTAACTTTTCATGAACTTGGTATGTCATATAATCGGGTTTGGTGTAGTATAGATGCAATTGTTAAAATGTTTGGTGATGTTAGGCTAGAAAGATGTGTTACATTCTAAACACAAAATTACTGTTTTGCTTCATAGTTTGAAGTTATTGTTTGGCAATAGCACTCATCTCTGTTCTAATGGAAATTTTCAAGCAAATTATTGATGTCCCAGGAGCACACAAGTGTGAAACAGAGACAATCCTTCCAAGCAAATTTGAGATGATTCATGCAATCTACAAGTGAAAGACATGATNCCCAAGTGTGAGCTAGAGTAACTATGAAGATTGAAGCATGAGATTGAAATGTCGATTTAAAGGTGTGTTTTTTTTTTTTTCTTATCTCAACATGAACAAGTCTCATTGATTGTTGATTTCTTAAAAACACAATAAGGGTTCTACCAATGGAGGATAATTTTAACTAAATAGATTTAGAGGTTCTAAATGAGTATGATTGGTGAAAAATATTAATAAAAAAATTTAAGAAACTCTATAAGAGTTTCTACCAATGGAGATGCTCTAAGCTTGTGTAAAATCTACTATATATTAAAAATAATTTTTTAAAAATAAAAAATGTATAAAATAAAACTAACCTTACGCATAGACTTTTTCTTACAGATATTGTAAGTGCCTATTGGGATAAGGCCTATAGATTCCAAAAACAAAAAATCAAAATGGTTTAAGAGTTACCAAATAAAGTACTACAAACAAAAAGAAACAAATCGGCAATTGAAGTTACAATGCAAGTAAAGAAAACATTTTGCCTTTGAGTGAATAATCCTCTTCACAATAAAAGCTAGAGGGCGCATCCTTAACCTAAAATCCATACTTCTTAAAAGTTTATTTTGATTAATAAAACAATTCAATGACATTTGTATCTGATTCATGCATGCTACGGTACTGTTTCTAATAATTGCGTTTTATTTCCAAACTTTATTTAGCCAATTATTTTATTTGTGATAAAGCAAAGTGCTTTTTTCCTTAAAGGGAGTGTAAGTTCTTTGATGAAGTAAAGAACATACTCTCTTGATTTTTTAAAGATCGATTGTTTCGACATTTTTTGTTATTTCACAAATATTGAATTTTTAATTTTTTATGTATATTTCATTAATTAGTTGTGTAGTTTAAGATATATTAATTGAAAATATCTAAAATTTTTAACTATATTTGGTTCATTGACATAGAAAAATATATTAAAAAACTAGAACAGAGTACTTATTGATGAAAGTTTATTGTTTTTGTGTCAAAACTTTATAAGATCAATCATTTAAAAAACAGAGAGAATATATATATATATATATATATATATATATTCGAAAAGGATAAATGCTTTATAAATTACAAGAAAAAGTTCATATATTACTATTATTATAGAATACATTCACAAGGTTCCAACCAAATGGTTGTGGTCTATGGGTTAGCATACTTGAGAATCAATCACTTTGTTGGTTTAGATCAAAGTTCTATTTTTATTGAGTGCGAAATGCGACGATCACTCTGAAAAGAAATTAAGGATTTTGACGTTTTTCTTTAAAAAAAACGCAGGAAGGTTATTATACCTTGCAAATAAATAAGTTAATGATATATAAATATAAATGTGTATACGTACGTCAAATTTTTTTATCAAGAAAATTTATGAAGTATATAATAGATACGCACTTAATATCATAGCCGGCAAATAACATATTTCTGAGAATCAAAAGCCAAAAAAAAAAAAAAACACGTTTCTGGAAATCCATCGTTAAAGCATCAAAAGCAACAAAAATAAAATCAGTGCAAATATGTTTTGATAATTATTTTTTGTGCAAATTTTTTGGATCATTAAACTTATCTTGTTCTCATAATTTAAGGAAGAACAATTATGAGTTAAGAAAAACTATCTCCATTTAAATAAAGTGTAGTCTTAATTAATACTATTTTTATGTTTCAAAATAAATGTTGTTTTAACTTCAGTTTAATTATTTTTATAAAAGGCTTCAAACAAAAATTCGAGAAGCTAATTTTTGTTTTTGACAAACCAAAAGCTAATTTTTTTGTTAGGGATATAAAGAAAATTTATATATGGTAGTATGGAAGAGTAAAACAGAAAATTTTATGAGATTATAATATTGTTAAACTTTATCAACTTCAAATTATTTTTAGCATCATGTTACTGCTAGAATTATAGATGATCAAACAAACAAGTTCTTCTTTCAAAAGGAGCAACAACTTTTTGATGTACTTAATTCTGGTCCTTGGTGTTTTAAAAATTGGTTAGTCATTGTTGATAAATGGACTCACAGGAACTTCCATGACTATCTTCAACATGTATTCTTTTGGGTACAAATTCTCCATATCCCTTCATTGTCTTGATGATGGCATTTTTAGAATATTTGGTCAGTTAATTGGTGAAATTGATGATGTCAAGATCATAGAGCCAAAGACAGGGCCGGCTCATATAGGAGGGCGGGGAGTGCGACCGCCCCAGGGTCCCGACCCGTGTTCTATTATTTTAGGGGTCCATTTTTTATAAATTTTTGAAAATAAGAGATATAATTTTTCATAAATATATATATATATATATATATATATATATATTTTA
>OVBE01017112.1:0-10586 GCA_900406425.1 Iberis pinnata | reverse complement strand
GATGATAAAAACATTTTAAAGCATTTTTTTTTACCGAAGTAATCATTAACCAAACTCACATAATCGAATTGCATTTAACATTTCTCGTGACATAGTTGGTCGAATATAAGATTTTACCAACTTTAGCATTTTGTTGAGATTTTATGAAATCTTATTCTCTTCTTATTCTTCTTTGTCTCTCATCCATGAATATGTTTTCTCACTTGTATACTAATCATTTTTAGAAATTTATAAAAAATACCAAATTAGATATCCGGTTAAATCAAAAATAAAAAAATAAATTTTTTAAAGAAAATTTATATTCAATCATACCTTTGTAAAGAAAAAGTTTTTTTTCCTTTCTATTTTAATATGCTTTAACATTTTTGGTTTTATATTAAAGAAGAATTATTGAACAAACAATTTTTAGAGTAAAGAAATAAAAAATAAAAACTATGCAAATTACTTTTATGTGGGAAATGGTAGAGTTTTTGGATTTAAATTTTAGTTTAGATATGATTCTTTTTGGGTCAAATCTATACTATTATATAAGGAGTTACTTAGGAAAATGACCTTAGGTTGATTGGGATTTTACATGATTTGCAATTAATAATTTCAATAAAAATTTTATTTAAAAGCCAACACCATTAAAATATCTTAAAAATTTACAACATGTGTGATCATTCACTTGTAACTGATCAATCAAGCCAAAACACAATAAATATAAAATCTGACGTCCTATTTTACAAGTATTTTTAATGGGTTTTAAAGCTATATCTACACTAAATGTATACAAATGGGCTCAACTACTAAACTACATATTGGATGTATAGATTCATTCATAATGTTAGCTATTATATTCAAATGTATAAAAACACTACACTAGGGACACTAGGGACGGATCTACAAAAATAATTAGTGTGGGGCATAAACAAAATTTATATTTATGTACACAAAAAAAAATAAAAAAATAAAAAATAACATAGGTGAGGATTGAACTCTCCACCTTTAAAAAAAATGTAATTCACCTAAACCAACCAAACTAACAACTCAATTTAATATGTGGCACATACCCCATAANGTATAAAAACACTACACTAGGGACACTAGGGACGGATCTACAAAAATAATTAGTGTGGGGCATAAACAAAATTTATATTTATGTACACAAAAAAAAATTAAAAAATAAAAAATAACATAGGTGAGGATTGAACTCTCCACCTTTAAAAAAAATGTAATTCACCTAAACCAACCAAACTAACAACTCAATTTAGTATGTGGCACATACCCCATAGTTTATACTTGTAGATCCGCCCCTACAGTACAATACATTGAAGTTATTCTTCTAATACAACACCACAATAAGTTCACGTCCTTTTTTTACATAAGTCAAATTAACCACTAATCAATGTATAAAAATTTTGCGAATCGCATCTCTTTTTTGTTTTTTGTTTTTTTTTTTTTTAACACAATCACATTTATTAATCAAATCCTTGAGACAATAGTATCTTCATGTAAAGCATGAGTTATACAATGAGGAATAAAAAAATGCGATTGAAAAGTAGTAGAACTGGATATTTACGACTTTGCCAATATGTGAGCAGGCTTAATAGTTCGAACAAAAGTAAGAAAACGTCAATTAGAAAAGAAAGTTACAATTTTGTTTAGAAAAATTCTAAAAAATACCACTTTTTGAAAATTCGTTAAAAAAATATCACATTTCAAATAATTTCAAAAATAAAATAAATTTTTTTTTTCCAAAAATAACACAAATTTTAAACTTTAATTTTAAACCATAAACCGCTAAAACTAAAATGTGTCTCTTTTAAAACTAAAACGTAAATTTTAATTAATGAATCTAAATCCAAAAATTTAAGTTCTAGATCGTTAAAATTATTTTAATAAAAAAGTAGGAAGGTACCCGCGCAATGCGCGGAGTAAATTGATTTTTTAGTTTAAAATCTTGTATATATTAACTAATATTTTTTAAAAGTTTATATTTTGATATTGCGCGGGGTAAATTGATTTTTAGTTTAAAATCTTGTATATATTAACTAATATGTTTTTAAAGTTAATATTTTGATATTGCGCGGGGTAAATTGATTTTAAGTTTAAAATCTTGTATATATTAACTAATATGTTTCTAAAGTTTATATTTTGATATATTAAATGATTATCGCTTGTTTTATGTATATTGCATATGATTTATTTAATAGTAGTGATGGTTTATAAGTTTTTTTTTAATTTATTACAATTTTTTCTTAAAAATTATATTATTAAACTAATATAGAAAATATTTTTATTTTTACTTAACCTAAAAAAATAAGGAAAATATAAGAATTTATTCGTAACCTTTATTATTAATTCAGAATATTAATTTGTTAAAATAATAACAAATTTTAATTAATAAAACATATTTATCACGTTAATGACATATATATTAAATATTTTTTTCCAACCCGTGACAAAAATAATTTTAAAGGCTTAATAATTTGTAATCGTAATAAATTTTAAGTTTACGACATATTTAATTGATATCACTCGGTTTTAATGCTTTGTAGTGGGTATTTACAATTGCTATTTGACATTATCCGAGTATTTTTCTTGTGTTTTTGGTATATTATCATGACTTTAGGTGATTGGAACGTTCTGGAGCAAAAATGATGGTTTTCATAAGATTTCAAGTGCAAACGGCCGAAACAAAGATGGACAGATCGATCCCCACTGAAGAAAGCTCGATCCATAGAAGCACTTATGAAGAGATCGATCGATCTTGGCCAGATCGATCGATCCACATCACCGAGAAACTTACTTATGATCAAATCAATCGATCCTATCATGGATCGATCGATCCCGGTAAGAGAAGAACGACAGATCGATCGATTCATCCATGGATTGATCGATCCCTTTTCCTGAGCCAGATTGAAGATAGCCAAAAAGACGCAATTTTTCTCAACACTTTTCAAGATTTTTCCTTATTTTATTTTAGCACTATAAAAGCCTTAGGCTTAGGTTTAATTAGAGGTCACAAAATACTTCATTATTATTTTCCAGAGCTTTTAGAGAGACGGGATCTACTTTGTATTGGAGAACATTTATAAACTCAGCTTTTATTTTAATACAATTTGGTTTTTTAATATGCAATCCTCAATTATTATGCATGTTGATTGTCTAGCTATGTCTAAGTAGTCGTGTAACACCCCAAACCCAGAAATCCGGTCCGTTTAAAAATCTCAGCAAAAGCCCAATCATTTTAAAAGAAAAGTCCATGAAGCGAAAACCCATTATAATAAAAACCCTAGGTTTTTTTCCTCTATTTAAAGGACGTTAGTGAAAGAGAGAGAGGCATTAGCCGAAATACTCGGCGAAGCCCTAGCCGCACAGCAGAGACAGATCCGAGCTGTCTCAGGAAACAGAATAAACGGACGTCCAGATAATCTCTAATCAAGATGAAACTTTATGGGTAATTAGATCTTCCTCTTATCTACCTTCTCGCGAAAGCGGAACTTGATTTGGAGTTATATAATGAGAGTTATGCATGTTTTAGTAAGAGGTGTCTGCACAGAACGGATCTGCGACCAGTTAATAGAGATCACACGTTTGAGGAAGTATACGATGTCTGATCGGGATGAAATTTGGATGAGATCTTAAGAACACGTATATCTTCTATCTGAACGTTGGAGATATGATATTAACGGTTAGTGTACGAGTAATTCATTCGTTTCCAAACGTTACCTAATCTGCCAGTTTTCCAAATATGTCAAGTTTAGGGTTTAAGATTGTTTGGACCACCTAAAGGACTCAGTTTGGTCTAATATTTTGTAGGAAAGAAGTAGACACATGAATATGAGTTTCTGCAGAATTAGAAGTCGTTTGGAGGTTTATTGCATAAGGAGGTGTGTAGCTAAAAGCTACTGCAATGTTGATGTTCATGAGTTCCATCAAATGTTCTTTATCAAGTGGCTAAGGTGCGGATAGGGATCTGTGGATATAGTATTATTTTCTTGTGTTATGCTTGATGATGAATTACATGTAGACTTAGATTTGATTGCTAGACCTGGGTTGAATGATGAATGCTTGATGAGTATGAATGATGATAAACTTAATAATTTTATGATGTTGTTTGATGAGTATGAATGATGAATGATGAATGATGATGATGTTATAAGATAAAGATGTGAATGTGTGTTGGGATACATGAAGGACATTTACGTGAAGTGTAGTCCATAAATAAGGGCTGACGACGCATGAATGGGAGGATATAAGCTACGACTGGCCTCCAGGAATGGGGTTCAAAGGGTATAAAGAGCTCCCCGAACCTAATGAATGTTATTTCCGTTTGAATGATATAACTTGTATCCTTACAAATTATTTATTTTCTAGTATCTAGGTTTATGTGTGATGCTTATTCTTGTATAAAATGAGAAAGTGTTCTATGTTTCGGTGGACAAAGATGATCTTCCCACTGAGTGATGTATCACTCATCCCCGCTTTTTTCCCTTTTTCAAGTTTTTAATACGAGTTTTACAAATGAAGAAAGGAATTGATAACAATGGTGACATGCTGTCTCGTAAGTGCGGGAGACAGGTGTTACAAGTCACCTTGTTAGGTTTTAGGGGTTTCCTAGGAAAACCAGGTTTGATAGTTAGGGTTTGACATAATGGATTAAATTTATTAGGTAAATTTGTTATCAATGCTTGAATTAGCTTGATCACCTAGTTCATGATAATAGGTTAGTAAATACAAAGGGATTTAGTTTAGAACGTGACCTAGTCTAGATGAATAAATGCCTTTGCTTGCGGGAGTATTGTCTTAGGGGTTTATGAACATATTGAATATGAAATTAATGCATGATTGAATTATTTAAATACGGCGGGTGTTTGTCTTTAGTAATTCGAACATAGGGATCTAATACTTCGGGAGAAGATTAGTATATTATTGTCTTTTGAGTTGAAAATTATTTTCATTACAAATTATGCATACTAACCCGAGCTTCAAACCTGATAACCTGTGGAATTCCGAACGCATGATGCTTTCTTTAAATTTTTGTACAATCATTTTAATTTACTATCTTTTTATTTACAATCATTCAAAATCAAACACCCTTTTTATTATCGTGTTAGCTAGAATAGAACGTTTAACGAGAGCCACACAATCTCAATCTAGTCTCTGTCGAATTCGACATTTAGGATCAAAATCATGAGCCTATCATTAATCTAGCATACAACAAATATAATTAAAGATATATGTTTTTGACCCTTAACAACAATGAACTTAAATGCATTAATTTTTAACCATAATAAATTTTGATTTATATAACATATTTAACCCGTCATACGACATATATATTTGTTTTCAACCCTTGAAAACAATGAACTTAAAGGTACTAATTTTTAACCGTAATAAATTTTTATTTATATGGCATATTTAACCCGTCATACTACATATATATTAAGATATATTTGTTTTTGCAACAATGATCTTAAAATAATAATTATCAGTTTGAGTTTTTATTATTAAATATTAGAATTATAAAATTTGAGTCAAACCCGACAATACACTTGTTTTTTTTCAAAGCTAATTATTTTTAATTATTAGAGGGCAATTATTTGTGCGATTTTAGGTTTTCAAAACTTTCATTTTTTAGCCTCTTCAGCACGTTGACGGCGCCCATGGCCGGAACGGCTCCACCGCTCATCGGCGACCCTCCTCCGGCTCCTTCGTCTTCATGGTTGCCGGTACAGCCTCAACCACTCCCTCACCTCAAGCTGGTTCTGCCAACAAAGCTTCGTCTGTTGCTCAGCAAGCTAATTCCGGCGATTTGCAAGCTTCTTTTGTTGATGTTCAAACTCGTGTTGATGGTGCAGCTAGTACCACTTCGAAAGTGTGGTCAAGTATTGTCCACAATACAGTCTTGGTTGCTATCCCCAAAACTTCTATTACTATGAATAGAACCACAGCCTCGGTTGCTATTCCTCCAACTCTTCTCGTTGATAAGCCCCTTTGGACAGAGTTCCTCGTTGGTTATTTTGTCGGTGATGCACCACACATTGGAAAGGTCTATGCCACGGTCAAATGTATATGGAAACGTGAAGGAAAGGTGAGCTGTATTGATGTTCAATTTCTCTTATATGACACAGTCTTATTCCGCATTGAATCTTCTGAATTAAGATCTCGGATTTGCCGTCGAAAGTATTGGCATATTGCAGATATCCTACTCATTGTCCATGAATGGACACCATCTCAAGATTTATCCAAACCTTCACTTTCATCTATGCCTCTATGGGTTGATTTCCACAATGTACCTGATTCTCTTTTTTCTCGTGCAAGTTTGAAATTTCTAGGTGACATAATTGGGGACGCCCAACATCTTCACCCCAAAACAGAGAAGTGCATGCGTTTAGATGTTGCTCGTGTACTTGTGATGTTGAATCTCGATCGTCCTCTTGTTGATGCAATACATTTGGATAATGAACCTACTAAGATTAAAGTCACTTATTCGTGGTTACCTGATAAGTGTTATACTTGCTCTACTTGGGGCCATAAAACTAGCGAATGCAGAAGAAGTCTGGTCACCATTGCACCTAAGACTGTGATTATGCCTGTTTCGGACATGTCTCTAGCACCTCAAGCCCATATTATTACGGAAGCCACGTTGTCATCGAATGCAGCTATAACGGTTGCCAATATGGCTCAAAATATCAATGCTCACACTTCACCCTCTCCTACTGTGATAATCCCATCTTCTAATAATGATTCCAATACTAACGTGTTTTTGTCTCCTCTTGCAGGGTTTGCACCTGAGCAAATCCCGCCACATTTTGATGAATCCATACCCGTCTCTTTGCATGAGCCTAACCTTGAATTGCTGAACAACTCGCAGCAAGATGTTGCACCTTTATCGGACACAACTACATTGTTACAGAATAAAGAGCCCATTGAAGCTTGGTCTAAGGTTACTCGTTCACATAGAACTAGCCCGTCTCCATCTTGTACCTCGTTACACCAAACCTCTGTCTCTCCGTCCCAATTCTCTGTCTTAGCCGAGAAAAAGGGTGACGATGATAAAGAGGAAGGCCACTAATCAGATTCTGAGAGTGTCTCGTCAAAGGACATCATCATCGTCTCTCGTTATAGTACCCACACAAAGATCAAACTGGACCAACACTCATCAATTACTACACGTAACCCGGCCAAACAGATTGGTCCCAAAAACAAATCAATAGTCTCCTCATGGAGACATTAATGTCATGTCGATCTTTGCATGGAATACGCGGGGTTTTAATCAAACCCGCAAGCATCAAATTGTCCAGCATTGGCTATTAACTACTTCTCCCCAATTTGGTTGTTTACTTGAAACAAGAATTCATGCTGAACATTTTCCTTGCATTTTGCAGGCTGCTCTACCGAGTTGGAATGCAATCACTAACGACGTCGAGCATCTTCTTGGCTATATTAGGGTTTGCTGGAAGACCGGTGTTGAAGTAACACCTATTCTCACTACTTCTCAACTCATCACATCACTTGTTACTCTTGCAAACGGTGTTGTTGTTATAATTTCTTGCGTTTATGCCTATAGCTTCCAGGTCGATCGAATCAGCCTCTGGCGAGACTTACTTGCAAGTCACCGCATGTGTGGCTCTCCGTCATTCCCATGGTTAATCCTTGGCGAATTCAATGAGATTCTAGCCCACTCAGATCACTCAAATCCCATTCATCCTTCACGCCAGATGGAAATGTCACAATTTCAAGACTTTGTTACGCGATGCGATCGAACCGACCTTGCTTACATCGGTCCTCGTTTCACATGGGTTAACAATAGAGATGGTGATTATATTAGCAAGAAACTAGATAGGTCTCTTGTCAATGACGTGTGGGCAGCCACTTTTCCTCAATCATACACAGTTTTCGAAGCCAATGGCGTTTCGAACCATGCTAGAGGCGTCATTCATCTCACCACCCCAAACTCTCATATTCGTAAACCGTTTAAATTTAAAACTTATCTTAGCACTCACCCTTCTTTATTGCAGGNACGTGTGGGCAGCCACTTTTCCTCAATCATACACAGTTTTCGAAGCCAATGGCGTTTCTAACCATGCTAGAGGCGTCATTCATCTCACCACCCCAAACTCTCATATTCGTAAACCGTTTAAATTTAAAACTTATCTCAGCACTCACCCTTCTTTATTGCAGGTAGTGGAGACTCATTGGTCTTCAACTCAGCCGCTACACCATTCCCGAATGGCTCTCCGTCTCTTTCATACCAAGTTACAAACGCTTAAAACCAGCCATCGCTTGCTCAACCGCACCACATTTGGTGACCTCCCTAATAGTCATAGAGCTGCCTATGCACATGTTTGCTAGTGTTAAGACCAGACACTTCGCCAACCCACACCCGCGACTATTCAGGCTGCTCAAAATGCTTCTCGAGAATGGAACCACCTAGCTAGAGCCGAGGAACTATTCTTCAAACAGCAGTCCCGTATCACATGGTGTCGAAAGGGTGACCAAAACACGAGATTTTTTAATCGCGTTGCCTTATCTCGAGTTTCAAAGAACACAATCAAGCAACTATGTCTTCCCTCTAGAATTACTGTAATGGACTTATCATCCATTAAAGAGGCAACAGCCCGTCACTTCCAACAATTTCTCCAATCTCGGCCGAATCTCACTCCTCTCCTGCCTCACCTTTTCGACTCTTTAATTAGCTACAAATGTCGGTCTCTCCATTCTGAATCTTTGTGTGCACAAGTGTCTTCCATGGGGATTAAGGACGCTCTCTTTTCCATGCCTGAAAACAAGGCCCCAGGTCCCGACAGATATACCTTGGAATTCTTCAAAGTGGTTTGGTCGATAGTGGGGGCCGATTTTACTATTGCTCTCCAATCTTTCTTTCTTTATGGGCACTTGGCTAGTGGGGTTAATGCGACATTAGTCTCTCTTATTCAGAAAGGTTACGACCCCCAAAGGATCACATACTATCGACCCATATCCTGCTGTAACATCCTATACAAGGTCATATTCAAGATTCTTGCCAACCGACTAAAAGTTCTTCTTCCCGATGCAATCAAACCCAACCAGAGTGCATTCATTCGAGGGTGCCTACTTCTGGAAAATGCCATGCTCCCAACAGAGATTGTCAAGGATCATCATAAGCATTCCATCTCCCCTCGCTCTACTTTAAAATTAGATATTGCGAAGGCTTTCAATACTGTTCATTGGGGTTTTATTGTGATGTGAGCATTGATGAACCATAACCTAAACCTGAGCTTGAACCGGATCAGCTTGAACCTGAAGGAAGGATCACGAGATCAAAGGCAAAAGAGCTAGCAAATCAAGCCCACGTGATGCAACATTCAGAGTTAGAAGATCAAGCTTGCAACATCTATCAACTGCTCAGGCTTGACATTCCAGAAGAACCAGATTTCTGATCGGTTAGATAAGTGGGTAATGTCTGTACTCTTTTGTCCTTAGTTGAGATGATTGCTTTTTCCCGCATTGGGTTTGTGGTCAATCACTAAAGTTATAACGAGGCACGTTATCCACTTCGTTAAAGCTTTCTGAGAATAATTTGGCATAAGTATTTTATTAAATACTTGGCGGAATAAGGAGATCTTCTAGAAGTTAACACTTGCCTTCCAAGGCACATCTTCTAGAAGCTGCTTTCCATTTATTTTTAGTTTCTTTAAAAGACTTGTAGTTTTCTTTAAAGACTTTGTGTTGTCTTTCTTTTAGAAGCTTGCACGCTTCATAGTTTTAGGCTCTTTTTTGCCTATTTATAATTTTCGAACCCTTATGTTCTCATTAGCAAAGTTTTAGTCGAAACCTATGTTTGTTCTTGGAACAATTGATAGAGTCTTTGCTCTTTGGATTTAGAATTCCGACAATCTATATATGTAAGAGATTCAGAAAGCCTACATTTGTTTGATTTTCTATTCCATAAGACAATCAAATTCTCTCTTTCTTTTCCATCCCTTTGTTCGAAATCACCAACTCAATTCAACCATATGTTCATCATTCAAGTTCGACAATCCCTCATCAATTCATCATCACAATATGATCAAACATCCATCGGTCTAAGGCAATCATAATCTCGGCCAAAGACATCAAACCGCACCATCCCTTGCATTCAACAAACCATCGGACCAACCTTGCATCCAAAGCTATCCGAAACTTGGTCCCTAAGTTGCTGTCCAAGCTTCAACAAATCCATTGCATATCCATCGAACATAGGAGTTCATCAAGTCTTTGTTCAGAGTTAGATCCAGGATCATATCAAGTGGTATCAGAGCCAACTCTGTACCCAAAGGCTGAGCAAAAACCCTAACCCTAATCTCCTGTAATTGTTTTGAAAATTTCTGGTTTGTTATTGTTGAAGAACTCTAGGTTTCTAATAGATTATTTTCGTCTAGGTTAGTTAAAGAACCAGAAATTTGCAATTGATTTAAGTTGTTAGATTGCTTGAATCCATCTAGTTTAAGTTAAAGAACCAGAATTTTTTGCATTGAATTAGGTTGTTAGTTGTTTCAAATCATCTAGATTAGTTTAAGGAATTAGAATCTTGAAATTGCATTAGGTTATTAATCTGTTTTTCTTTCTTAGATTGC